>JAQMYJ010000008.1:6972175-6988077 GCA_030014305.1 Clarias laeviceps
CTGAGAGACTGTCATGGGGAAAATTCATGCCTGATGAAACTCTCAAACACACACACACACACACACACACACACACACACACACACACACAGAACCAATATGTCTTTTCACAAGTAAACAAATGCACTGATCACTGTGGTTTATTCGAATGTACAGTGTGTGTGTGTGTGTGTGTGTGTGTGTGTGTGTTTAAGACAGGAGGGTTGCTCATTTCAGCTGTCATTCGACTAATAATACCCATGATGCATCCCGCTGGCCTGACAAGCAAAGACAGAGAGAGAGAGATAGAGAGAGAGAGACACAGGGAGAGAGACGGAGACAGAGAGACAGATATTGGGAGACAGAAAGCAAAACTGGGTTGAGTGTATCGCTGTCAACTCGCTCGACCAGACCGGAGCCGTAATCAGTGCCGACACAGCAGAGATGCTTCAAGGACTTAACACTGTCTCTCTCTGTCTCTCTCTCTCTCTGTCTCTGTCTCACGTTCTCTCTCTCTTTCTCTCTCTCATGCATTCACACACATATAACACACACGCACTGAAATCAAATCAAAATGTATAAAAAAAGAAGTTATTATAATTCTAGATGCATGGCAGGGTTGTTTAAGATAATATTCATTTCACGTGTGTGTGTGTGTGTGTGTGTGTGTGTGTGTGTGAGTGATATGGGGGGGTAGTTTGAGGACAGAAGCCTGGAGGAATCAACAGAAGGTAGGCAGAGATAAGGCTGGTACTCTGTGTGTGTGTGTGTGTGTGTGTGTGTGTGTATGTGTGTGTGTGTATTTCTATGTTAACCAATTCCCAGTCATTGATTTTTTTTTTCCCTTGAAATGAAGGCAAAGCAGATAAAGAAACACACACACACACACACGTATCTTTATCTCTTAGAAACATACATAAGGAACATTAACAATTTAAATGAATCTATAACTTAAATCCGTTAAAGACGGTGTCTCCTGTATTCCATGGTTTTCTCAGATCCCTGTCCTCGTCCCTGTCCTCGTCCCTGAGAGAAGCGGAACCTGACACCGTCTTCTGGTTACGCAGGTCCAGGTTCTGTGTGTTCTGAGATGCTTTTCTGCTCAGCACAGTTGACTATCTGAGTTCGATCCAATCAGTTTGAACCAACTTTTACGGAGCGTTCAAGTCAAACCGGAACTTTTGATTGTGCACAGTTATGAGAGTAAAAACTGCCTTTATTTTTTATTTCTCTATATAATCCCACTACACGTCTGAAACACTGGAACTCCTTTGATGCCCCAAACACGTGGAAATGGCTTGCAGCGAGGTCAGGACTGTACGGGGGATGTGACAACTGTGTGTAGAGTTCTCACAGATAGATGCGTCAATTCCGCAAGTCGACCCGGTGCGCTCCGAGCCACCTCCGCTGGGATCGTCATTCACGGATGTTCACACCATTCAAATGTTTTTCTGCCACTGATGGTCTCATCACGATACTACGCTTGAAGTCTTCTGCATATGTCCATCGCTTTTACGCCTTCATTCACGAGAAATGTTATCACAAGTCCTGGTTTGATTTGAACGCCCCTTCATGCATATGTTATACTCTTGTTTAACAAGTGAGCTGTAGTTCCCCTCAGATCAGGCGTTCTGGTTTCCTTAAAACTCCTTTTTTTTCTCTCCTGCCTTAAACGCGCTGTTTCAGTGTCTGTAGCTATAAATGCACACGGCGCTCTTGTTGTCAAGTGCATTTTTCACCAGCCAATTAGAACACAGGAAACAGGACATTCCTGAATTAAATATGCCCAGAAGTGGAGGAGTGGCTATGCAAATCATATGCAGGACACCGTCTTTTTTTCCTTCTAGCCTGAAATGATGTCATACCAGGTAGGAAAATTAAACAGTGTGTTTTAACACATTTATGAAGAAAAAAAGAAAAAGATGAAAAACAAGGAGTATTTTTTTATATTCCATACATCGGAGATCCATGAATATCTGAAAATGGTATCCAATAATAGGTGCCCTTTAGTCAAGACACTCTGATTTATGATTGTATGCAATTGTGCTGCTGTTACAAGATCGGCTGGTTAGATAACTGCATGAATGTGCGGACGAAAATGACTTTCGTCCTCCTTCGTCTGCACTTTTTCCTAAATCCAGTGTGTGATCATCAAAGCAAATTTGCACCCCTTTTTTCTATGCAGTTTTCATATCCGGTACGAGTTTCACAAAAAAACACACTAATAATTTGTTGGACCACCTTTTCCTTTGATTACAGCATGCTTTTGCTGTGGCACTGTCTCAAAAAACTCAAGCCAAGGCACAACTTTTACTTTCATCCAAAGTAAAGCATTAATTTCTCCCCAAGATCTCGTATTGATGATGGGAGAGTCGGACCGCTGCATAAAGCCTTCCCAAATCCCAAAGCTTCTAAATGGGGTTAGGACTCTGTGGTCGCCAATCCATGTGTGAAAATCCAATTCAATTCAATTTTATTGAAAATGAAGTCTCATCCTCCCTGAACCACTCTTTTACAATTTAAACCCGAGGAAGTCTGGCATCATGGAATATGCCTGTGTCATCGGAGAAGAAAAACCTGATCAGCTGACCTTAGTTTTTTTTTGTGCACATAACACTGCTGAACCTTTACCGGACCAACTGACCAAAGCATCCCCAGATCATAACCCTGCCCCATGGTAGACACTAGGCATGATGGGTGCATCACTCTGGAACAGGGTGAATCTGGATTCATCAGACCATGTGACCTTTTTCCATTGCTCCACAGTCCATTCTTTATGCTCCCTAGCAAATTGAAGCCTTTGATTTCTGAAACGTCTCACTGATAAGTGATTTTCTTAAGGTTACACAGCTGTTTAGCCCCAATCCCTTAAGCTCTCCTCATTTACATTTACAGGATTTTTGCAGACCCCTTGAACGACAGCGTCTAATATTTTGATCCCATCATACATCTGAGCAGTTGAGGGTTGAGAGCCTGGCCGTGACAACATGGTGGTGGGGTTTGAACCTGGGACCTTCTGATCAGTAGGCCAATGCCTTAACCACTGATCTACTCTTGCCCCAAATCTCTGCATTGTGTGCGTGTTGAAAAGTTCTTACTATTGCTATAAAACACAGCCGCGAGTTCTATTGTTCATACTTGATTTCAGGTTGAATCGATCTCATGATCCTTAAAAAACTTTTTTCCGATCACATTTCTTCCTCGAAGATGATGGTCCAACATCCTTCCAGGTTTTAATAATGCGTTAAACCAATGTCAGTATTTTCAGCAGTTTTGGCAACTTGCCGACCTTCTTGCTAAAATCTGGCGGCTTTCCGAACCCTCTTGTTTGTTTTTTTTTGTTTGGTCTAAAGTGACTAGCGACAAATCTAGCGACTGTGTTTGGTGTCTGGTGTTTACTGGAGACCTTTCAGAACTTTTGGAGACTCAGACATGTGAGCCCGTATCGTTCTACAGATACTGTCCTCAACAAGCAGAGGGTGCTGCCGTGACCCCTCTCCCCAGTCCCTAAGCACTAACAGGCGCTCGGTCTCACCTTAGCCTCCCGCAGCAGTCCCAGCTACAGTCAGAGCAGAGCAGAGAGGAGACCCAGACCACTGTGTCTCCAAATGGATCACGCATGCGTAAAGTCGCCGCCTGGGCCGACGTGGTCTACAGAGATGTAAAAGTTTCTTTACTGTCACTCTAAGTGAGTTTGAACTTTCTCAGTCACTCGTCCATTGTGTGTGTCTCACCGTGATAAAATAAAAAAATCTAATTGATAAGAAACAACAGAAAATAGATCATTTACTATTCAAAACACCTTTCCAGTGTCTTTTTAGCTTCTCATGACAGTGTCCATTACAGCTGCAAGCAAATTGACAGTTATGCAAATTAGGTGTTGTGATGGCGTCATTTAGCGACTTCTAGTGCCTTTTAGTGACAATGGCTACTTTCCTTACTGAGGAGTACTGAGTCTCCTTAGTTGTTTTCTTTGCTTGATGCAGGACGCTACTGTATCAGGTGGGGTTAAATAACTTGTTTCCAGCTGAACCATATTAATCACTGCAGTAATTATCCAATTAGAAGGCTCTTAATTATTGTTGTTAAATCCAGATTTTTGTATTTTTTTTACAATAATTAATAAAATCATGACATAAGAAGATGACCTCTGTTATGTGCTTTAACGGCAAGAAAACGATTTTGAATCAAAACCTTAATACACCTTGCAACTGAAACCACCGACAACAAACACAGCGACACAATACAATCAGGAAATCAAATCTGAAGGCTTTTGTAAACCGTTTTTATTTTTTATTGTTTTACGACTGAATGCTCGGCGTCTCGGACTGTACGGTGGTCCGTGGTGTAATTAGATTGGATTGGATCTGAAGATGATTACAGGAGTCTCGTGGCAAGCGTCACTATGGTATAAGTTAGTCCTGACTTCTTCAATGATTAAGATTTAAACTTTGGTCCGTTTTTATGAGCGAGAAAGAGATGAGATTCTTTATGAGAGAGAGAGAGAGAGAGAGATCTGGTTACAAAATCTGTTACAAACAATGGAGTGTATGTCTAGCTTTCGGTATGTCTAGAAATTATTCGTTAGGGCGTCTGTGCAGTGTGTTGTGTGTGTGTGTATATGTGTGTGTCTGATGTGTGTGTCTGCAAGGGCCTGAACTAGTCTTGAATAAGTGCTACAAAATTAGAGGCCTCACAAAGGAGAGAGACAAGGAGAAGCAAACAGCAGCGACAGTGTGTGTGTGTGTGTGTGTGTGTGTGTGTGTGTGTGTGTCCTATAGTATTAAAGCCTGCTGCACTGCTGTTTACTCGTAGGGAGCACTGCCTACTTTAATTTAACTCCAATCATGATGTCTTACAGCAGCCAAAAGGGCTAATCAATGATCTTTTGTGTCCTTGGGTGGAGGGGAGAGAGAGAGAGAGAGGGAGAGAGAGAGAGAGGGGGGGGGGGGGAGACACATCCTCTTTACCAGCCAGTCAGCAGTCTGGTTTCTGTGGGGGGCGTCTACGTCTCCATGCCAAGCGTTTCCGTGGTGAACATGTTCCGTTGCTATGTAATTATGGTCCATTCGTATGATAGCTTGCACCTGAAGTGGGTCTGACTGCTGTGCGAGTGCGTGTGTGTATGTGTGTGTGTGTTGATGTGTGTGTTAGAATATAAAGTAACCCAGGCATTTGCAAGCATGTTTATTTTTCCAGACAGGAGTCGGTACTGTACAGAATTCTAGATATCTATTTGTATATTGCATGCACTTCAAATGTACTTAATACAACTTCACAGGAAGTGAGAACAAATGTGTGTCTTGACGTTTTGTATTTAGCGTTATCATGACCGCTAGGACATCAGTCAAATTTCTCAGGACAAATAAAGACATTAAAGAACTAAAGCACGTGCTAATGATTCGACTGAAGCGTGAGTTCGGGTTCGGAACAGAACGAAGTGAAGGTTAATAAGAGCTGGGAATGTGGGGCTGATTTAAGGCCTGATGTGTAGATGGATGGATAGATAGATAGATAGATAGTCCCAATCCCTTGAGGTCTCTTCATTTACATTTACAGGATTTTTTTGCCTTGAACGAAAGCGTCTAATATTTTGATCCCATCATACATCTGAACAGTTGAGGGTTGAGGGTCGTGTTCAAGGGCCTGGCCGTGACAACATGGTGGTGGGGTTTGAACCTGGGACCTTCTGATCAGAAGGCCAATGACCTTAACCACTGGTCTACTCTCGCTCCAAATCTCTGCATTGTGTGCGTGTGGAAATGTTCTTACTTTTACTATACAACATAGCTGTGAGTTCTGTTGTTGAGAACTATGAGTTTATTGTTGATACTTGATTTGCCCGAAGGTTTAACTGATCCCACGATCCTTCAAAAACTTTTTTCCGATCACAATTCTTCCTCGAAGATGATGGTCCAACACTATCCTCCCAGGTTTTAATAATGCGTTAAACCAACGCAAGTTTTTAGCGACTTTCTCGCTAAATCTGATGACTTTCCAAATCCTCTTGGCACCTTTTTTTTTTTTTTTTTTTGTCGTTTTTTGGAGACTCAGAACAGGCCCTCTGTCTCACCTTAGCCTCCCGCAGCAGAGAGCAGACACACCACTGTGTGTCCACGCTGCAAATGGAAATGGTCTTGGTTTACAGAGCGGGATGTAAAAGTTCCTTTACTGTCACTTTAAAATAAATCATTGTCAACAGTTGACTCGCAGAAATTAAAAAATCAAATCGACAAAGAATCAATAGAAAATAGCTCATTTACAGTTCAAAACACTTTTCCAGTGTCTTTTTTATCTCTCCCATGATATAATTCCTTTTTCATGCAGTGGCTATAGATACTTTATTGATCCAAAAGGAAAGCCCCGAAATTCTAGAGACGTGAAGGGGAAATTTAAAAAAATTTGATTAAATGAGAAGTTTCTTTATTTCTGGACACCCCATGTAGTTCCAAATCAATTCAAACTTATGTCTTATGTTATGAATTATTATACACTATTAAAACTTAAAACCTTAAGCCCTATATCTACCCTTCGTGTCACCAGGGCAGCTCTGGTCCGACAGGAAACGCCTCCACAAGACGTCTGTCTGGGATTGTGCTGTGGTGTCTGGATGTTGGATGCTGTGGATTGTGAGGTGGGGTGTCCGTGGATCGGACTTGTTTGTCCGTGAGCGTTCCATGATGCTCAAGCTGAGTGAATTTCGGGGTCGGATCAACAACCTTGAACTGTTTGCCTGCTATGATGCATTGAGTCTTCTGGTGCCTTTTTACTATAACCAAGATGAACTTATTTCAACAATTTGTGCAACATAGGCTTTTCTGTGGGATCAGACCGGACAGGATAGCCTTTGGTACCCACAGGCATTGAAGAGCCTTTTTTCATTATGAACCATATTTCATCATAATAGTCAATGGTTTGGCTGATCGCTGTATGCATGGATGAATGGAATCACGAGGTAAATAATGAGGAGGACCCGAAGTGCAGCAAAAACCCAGAGTGCCAGCATGTACTGTACACAGGGCGACTCAAAAATCTGGATCGAGAGACATTTGTCGTTATGCAAACGTTAACACTTTTTTGGGGGGGGGTTTCGGACCACACTTGGTTGCTTTCTTCAGGCTCAATCTAAATTCAGTAGACTATCAGAATCGACCCAAAACTATCACTAAAGGAGGAAATCATCTCCGCATGCATCGTCAGTTCAAATTATTAATGGTCTATTGTATTTATTTAAATGCAACCTATTATACAAATTTCACTCTTTAAAATCATTTTCAGACATTCTGATTTGTAAAATAAAAATAAATAAAAAAAGAAAAAGAAAAAGAAATCCTTGAATTCTGTCCTTTTTCTATTTTTATATTGGCCACATATCTTCCCTATTGTGACCTCATATAAGAAGATCCCCTCACCAGCTTGTTGCTCAGTTCTGCTGTTCTCTGGTGCGCCGTGGCTCAGCAGTAGCTCATTTACATAGACATGGCGCATTCGAGGAGTGAAATAAAGTGAGACTGAGGTAATGAGTAATGCATTATCTGATGGGTATTTTATGGGGCTGAAGCATTGACACACACAAACACACATAACATATAGGACCTTTAAATCCACGTCTGTGTTTGGATCCATACCTGTATTCGTGAACACTTATATTCACTTATATGTCATTTCCATGTAACACAAATGTCATGACACATGATAGAAGGTTCAATGCTTACAATAACTCTTAAATCATGAAGCAATAATGAAGCAATAATAATAATAATAATAATAATAATTGTAGGGTGAACGAAAGTTAGCAGAGATTGTTTTTGTAATAATTTCTTAGCTCTTAAAGTTACGGGCGTTGCTCAAACACCCTACAGTGGCAACTTGGTGGTACTGGGGTTTGAACATGTTACCTTCTGATCAGTAGCTCAACACCTTGACTGCTGAGCTCACCCCCCCCCCAGGTCATGCATTCTGGCTGCTTGTTTTTTTGTTTCAGTTTCACTCCTTTCCCAAACATGCTGTTTCAGTGTCTGTGGCTTTAAAGGAGCCAGAACACCACTTTAAGGAAGCAGATTTTCCTAGCCAATCAGAACACTGGAAGCAGAAAACGTCCAGGTTTGGGACCTTATCCATCATTTCTCATCCGTTTCCATGATTTTTCCAGCCGAACAATATAATTGGGGATATGTAAAAGCATTGATTTATGAGGACATCCTCAATATTTAACCACTTCTGTAACTACTAACCCTCCTTTAAAGCGAAAGACGGCTAGAGTATCCATTAGTACTTAGCCAGCCTAGCCATTTATTTTTTTTAATGGCAGCATGAGAACAGCAAACCTGGACAGAGCTGGGGGTCTCTTGGTGTATGAGGTCACAATAGGGGAAAAAATCTGATTTGCTTGTTAAAGCCAATACAAAAATAGAAAAACAAAAAGTCAAACAGTAGGGACTGTTTTTTTTTTCCTGTCCTCATGTTTTTCTGTGTTCAGACACACCGGAGACCCAGCTTGACTTTTAATCATGCATAATAGGTGTCCTTTAAAATCACTAACTGCACTGAGTAGAAGCAGAAAGAATACAATCCTGATAATCTGTCCTGCTTTGTATTTGATTCTCTCATACATAAGCTGGACAGACGAGTTTCCCAGGTGTTAATCAAGAACGAACAGGACTCCAGGAGGACAATAAGACCAGGAAGCTTTGGAACAACAACAACAACAACAACAACACAAATCAGGACTAAAATCAGAGGTGAAACGTGAACCAGGGAATTAACGCTTCACCTAGGAAATGTAACACAGAACTCTCAGTCTGAGGCTTAAACTCATCGTGAACAGCTTATACACACACACACACACACACACACACACACACACACAGCACAACCCCAAACGCATGTGTGTGTCCTACCTGTGCTTGCGCACTTCATGTGTTTCAGTCTCCTCTGGTGTGTTTTGCCGTTGTAGTGTATCTGCGCCTGTGCGGTCGAGTTCAGCTGAATGTTACACACTTCGCAGACGGTGTACGACCTGAGTTTACGCTCCGGCTTCGGACGGGCGTTCAGGGGCGGGGCTTTGCGTCTCGTAAAGCCGGCCTCCTCCGTAGGTACGCTGTCGAGTCTGGGTTCTCCGGTCAGAGCTCCGAGTCCATTAACAGCGCTGTACAAATGCTTCATCCCTAAGGTACACACACACACACACACACACACACACACACACACGACAAAGAGAGAAAGAAACAGAGTGAGTTTGAGTCAGTTGATAAATTCACAAATACTATAGATCCAGTGCTTCTGATAACCACTTGGTGGAGCCAGAGTTTGTGTGAGTGTGTGTGAGCATGTGTGAGTGTGTGTGTGTGTGTCCATGCTGCAATCAATGAGAAGAGCAGTGTGAAAGCAAGCACTTGTACTTTAATGCTGTTGCGGTTAGTCTAGAGGAAAAATACAAATCTTTTATGTATTTATATTTACGTTCTCTCTCTCGCTCTCTCTCTCAACCAACTTACACACCCACATGGCCACACACACACACACACACACACACTCACACACAGCCTCCTTTCACCTTGTGTCTCTGCTATGTCCCACTTCTCCAAACAAGGAAAATATGTTTGAAACCACTGCACACAATCACACATCTGTATTAGGAGGCCTGGACGAGACCCCTGTCTGACATCTACGGCTACGAGCACAGAGGCTTTTTTTCAATTGTGCTCCAAAAACCAAAAATTCCTGCCTAGACGAACACTATGTGTCATTTTATTTGAATTTTTTTTTACAACCAAAAAAGCGATACACAAATTCTTTTTATTTATAAGAGGAAATCTTCAGTACATGCAACGGAGATTCCTGAGGGCGAACGCGCCCGCTGCGTCCTGCTTCAAACCGCCTCCCCCCCCCACCTCCCCCCTGCGCCCACTTTCACACCGTGAGCATCCATCAATTTGCACAGTGGTACGCTGCTTAAAAGTGTTCCGTCTTGCATCCACACACACACACACATGCACAAGCAATGACCAGGAAGAGAAGGCATCTTTGAAACCGAGATGATCCAGAGTTGAGACGGCCATCACCCCGAGACTGGAGCACAGAGAGCGTGGCACGTTTTACACACTGGAAGGATGTTAAATGTTGTTCCATAAGGATCTGCGACGACCTCTAAGAGAAAAACAGCCTGACCTCCGGACTGTATGAAAAGTAAAACCAGGTCTAAATTTGGTGTTGCTCTGAGTGCGCTAAGTGTGCAGTTGTGTTGCCAGGTGCACGTTTTACCTGCCCTAATAATAATAATATAAAAAAAATAATAATAATTCATAAATAATAATAAAGATTCAATTATATAATAATTGTAGAATTTTGATTAAATAAATCAGATGATCAAATTATGTAATATGGTGGTTCGAGGCAGTCTTGCACCTCCGGGGTCCGGGTTCGATTCCTGTCTCGGGTTTGTGTGTGTGGTGTTCATGAACGATTCGTTCTTTTCGAACCAATCTGTAATGTGACTCAGAAGAACGAGTCGTCTCAGAGAGTGATTTGTTCATTTTTTTTACTGGGCGCAAAGCATCGCAAAACCTCTGTAGGTTATGTACAGGAGACAGAAATGAGTCGTCACCTTTGAGTCTTTTGGTCCGAATCGTTCATTCTTTTGTCACGTGACTCCCTTAGACGCTATGCGGTGCAATAGATTCAAAAGAACGAACGACTCGGACCAGAAGATACGAGAGATGAGCTACTCATTCTGTTTATTATAACATGTCCTTAGCTACATTGTAATATTTTCATTACTGGAACTATAGACAAAATTTGTGTATGTAGACGTGTTGGGGGTCTTTTTATTGAAAATGCAACATTTTATTTTATTTCTGATCAAAAGAATGAAAATGACTCAAAAAAAAGATTCGTTCATTTTAATGAACGAGATTCAAAGAACCGAGTCACTAAAATGATTCAAACTTCCCATCACTATTTCCTATTAATAATCTTTTTTAAGGTCGTTTAAGCATTTCAACCTGTGTATGACTATGACGGTGTATGACTGAGCACATCGTCATCACTCCAGTTCCACTACAGGTCCTACGGGACACGTCACAGTGTGTATATCTGCTCGAGGGCAGAGGGGCTCCTCACTGTGTACTCTGTACACTATTTTGCTCTTGATTTCTGGAAGAAAAAGTGCACCATTGTTGTCCTGAAACAGTTTACGTCATGTGTGTGTGTGTGTGAGAGTGTGTGAGCAATCCGTCCACGGAGTGAGAAGATAATGAACTCTAGACTGGCTGAATTAAATGTGATTTTTTTATTTTCTTAGCCTTACTCTAAACGCGCGGGCTGAGAGCCGAGAGCCGAGAGACTCTGCTGATGTTTCCGCTCTAATCTGTTTGCTGAAAGCCGCTGGAACGACACACCAGGTTGGCGATGTTTGCTCGAGATCTGCATGTTTGTGAGCGCGCGTCTCTAGTCGCGCGGGACGGGAGGAAATTTAAACAGCTGCTAACTGTTTGATAGTTTTGCCAGTTCAGTCTGTAACAAACGCTTCTCTGTGCCTGTGTTTGTTCAGCGTCCAGATCTGAATACTGTTTTAAAAATGTATTTATTTATTTATATATCACTCAAATGGACTTACTGATGTACAGCATGTGACATTACAGTGATCAAGCACAGCTTTCTGAAAACACACACCGCTATGATGCTAAGAAGCGTTAGACAAAGAGGCTGCTGGGAGTGAGGGGAGAAATACAGTACATTGTCCTGTCAGTCACAGCGACGCTAACCAATCACGTGCATCTGTCACATCAGGTACTGTACGAGGAACAGCGCAGATAGATAGGAGGAATAAATAGAGAAGGAATAATAATACATTTTTAAAAAAGGAAGGAAAGGAAAGAAAAAAGATAAACACTGATTAAAAACAAATTTGCTGGCAAAGGGTTAAATAAGAAGAATTTGAAAAAATTTGATAAAAGAAAGAAAGCTGTAAAACATAAAGGTAAAAAAGAATGAAAATTTTAAACAGATGAAAAAAGAAAAGAAAAAAAGAAATATTGTATAAAGAAAAGTTCACTTACAATAAATTAAAAAGAAAAAAAGAAAATAAATAAGAAAAAAAACAGATAGAAAGAGAGAAAGAAAGAACTAAAGAAAGACATATTAGTTTAAAAAAATTAAGAAACTTTTAAGAGAAATAAATGACAAAGAAAAAAATCTAAATCATAGTAAGGGCAGAAAGAAAAAAAGAAAAGAAAGAAAAGAAAGAAAAGAAAGAAAAAAAGAAACTTCCAAATGAATAGATAAAAGTAAGGAAGGAAAAAGAAATAAGTATTTATTACAAAAGAAAGAATTTTTGGGGGATTAAATGGATTCAATTAAAATTTAAATTTAAATGTAATTTTTTTTTATTAAATGGATTAAAAAGAAAGAAAGGGTAACTAATATATTGATAAAGTAAAAGAAAAAACTGTGCAAAGAATAAATGAAAGAAGGGAAAAGAAAGAAATATTGATTTCTGACAAATGTTCATAAATATGAAAGAAATTTCTACAATGAATTTACACACACACACACACACACACACACACACACACACACACACACAAAATGCACTACGGGCAATTTGGAAACGTCTACACTGCATGTCTTTGGACTGTGGGAGGAAACCGGAGTACCTGAAGGAAACCCACCAAACACAGGGAGAACATGCAAAATCACACACACACACACACACACACAAACTCACACACACACACACACACACACACACACACACACACACACACACACACACACACACACACACACACACACACAAACTCACACACACACACACACACACACACACACACACACAAACTCACACACACACACACAGACCAGGAGTGAGATTCAATCCCGCATTCTGGAGCTTTGAAGCGACCAATATGCCACCAAGCACAGAGTTTAATAATTAGCTAAATAAACTTTGATAAAAGTATACTGTTTAAAATAACACACACACACACACACACACACACAGTTCTCATCCTTGGTGTCTCCTGAGACGCACTGAGGTGAAGTGTGTTTGAGTCCTGAACACAGTGCAGCACAGTTTGCCTCATCAGCTCACACACACACACACACAGCAGAAAAAACAGAACGTCCCTTATTACACCATTATTCCAGTAGGGTGAGGTAGGTGTGTGTAAACAGCTGGATTCCTCACACACACTCCCCATGCTGTTCACACACAATAGTGAGAGGCAAGAAAAACAAAGCACAGCCTGCTGAACAGTAAAGTTATTAGATAGTTAATAAAGCCTATAATGCCTTCCTTTTTCAGGGTTTCTACGTGTGTTAATGTATATTTTCCTCTGCAGATTTCTGTTGCCTCCCACAGGACAAAGTATAGGCTGGAGTCACACAGTGAAATAGTGACAAGCTTGTGCAAGAAAAAACAGAGAAAAAAACTAAATAATTATGGAGGAGAAAAATAAATAAAGAAATATTGAATAAAGAAAGATTCACTTACAATAGATTAAAAAGAAAGAAATTAAATAATACAATATAAATAAAAATGTAAAAATGAATAGGCAGAAAGGCAGAAAAACGAAAGAGGGAGGATAAATAAGGAAATTTGAAAGAAACTTTTACAAGAAATAAATGATAGAATGAAGAAATAAAATAATGACAAAGAAGAAAAAAGAAAGAAGAAAAAAACAAACAAAAAAAGAAAGAAAGAAAAAGATCATTGTACACTGACAAGATAAAAGACAAAAAAGGTAAAAAAAAAATTAAAAAAAAACTGAATAAAGATTCACTTACAATACATTAAAAATAAAAAAATAATAAATAAGTAAAATAATTTTGTAAAAAGAATAGATAGAAGAAAAAAAGAGAGAAAGAAAGAAAATATGAAAAAGAAAGAACAAACTATATTGATGAATAAAAGACAAAAAGACAAAATGAAGAAAGAAATAGATGAAAAAAGAAATATTGATTAAACGAAAGAAAGATTAATTTACAATGGACAGTAATAGAAGTGACAGAAATTTTAATAGTAAGAAAGAAATATTGATGAAAGAAAAAAAGAAAGAAAGCAATTTGTGCTAATAATTGATCAAAAAGAAAAACGAGAAAAAAGAGAAAGAAAAAAAGACTTAAAAAGAAAAACTCACTAAAAAGAAATGAAAAGAAAGAATGACTGAAGTGAAAACAATGAAATTGATAAAAGTAAGAAGGAAATGCTATAAAAGAGAGAAAGGAAGATGAATTATAATATGCATGATGTACAGTACGTGTGTGCAGCCTGGACGCTGCGCTGTTTAATAAATTGACACTAATGTGCGAGACTTTAACCTGATTTACATCAAACCTCTATGTTTGAGATTTACATTTTAGTCATTTGCATTTAGAGTTCTGATCAGAGTCGGCACGAGCCATCACACACACACACAGACACACACACACACAGACACACACACACACACACACCGCTGCAGTGATACTCTGGACATGAAGAGCATCTCTACCTAAAGCATTAAAACAAATGAGCTACTGGCTGAGATTATTAACTCCCATCATCACTGAGAGGAAAAATAAATAAAACCCTGGTAAGCGCTAGACACACACCAAACCCAATTTTCATGTCTGGATCGGCTATTATTTCATGCTCTAATATTAGTACTGTATTAAGAAGGGGAAACAGACCTTCCGTTAGTTCCTGCTACATAATGCGAATTTTGCGAGAGACGAAGCAGATTTCACAGAATCAGCTTTTCTGGTTAAACTGATTCCAACTTCAAGCAGAGCTGAGCGATGGAAAGGTCACGGCAGCTGTGGAGACGTTCCCAGAGTCACGCGACACGTTTGGGATTCCTGAGTTATCCCTCTTTAGGGTGAGAGAGAGAGCGAGAGAGAGAAAGAGAGAGCGAGAGAGAGAGAGAGAGAGAAAGAAAGATAGCAATTCCATTAAGTGAAGGGATTTGAGAGGATTTGGGTGCGGTGCCTTTCCTGTGAACTAGAGCATGTGCTTCACTGCTATGGGTTTCACACACCCTCACACTGGTTATTAGTGTGTTAGAGAATCAGTAATGAAATTACAGTAAATCATCTATGTATTGTATGGTACCCATTTTTACTCATTTGAAGAGGGAGAATAAATTCAATAAGCTGATTAGACCATACTTCTGGACAACACGGCAATATGATGAGCCTGGATCCAAGCACATATGACCAGGACGTCCAGTTCCTACGATTATTGTGAACATTGTGTATCATCCCCAGGTACAGATCAACAAACCATGTCCTCTTGACAAGGTGGTCTCGAGCAAGTACTGATCACAGATCTCATCCTCGGAACCGCACGACCCAACATGATAAACTGGGGACTGAGGTGAGAGGGTTGTCTCCAAAAAAAAAAACAATAATAGTAGAGAAAGCTCCTCGACTCCATCGTATGGGCTTGGGATCCTGCCATTGGTGTGTTTTTCTACAATGACTAGACAACGCTCACAAATGTGGCCTACAGTAAGTGCAGAGTCTGTGCTCAGGCAAAACTGCGCAGATCAATGGAAACCGTAAACAGTGGAAACTGAGAGAAACAAGTAAACCGTAGGTCATCACTTCCCTGGAATGGGACAAGCAAAATTACCCATCAGTCACTGTGCATCGCTGGAGGGAAATAAATGAATAAATGGAGCTTGCATGAGAACTGGCATTAATTACGTGCACCATTCCCAATCATCAAAGACGACATAATATTAATATTACATCACAATCATTTATAATTAACCTGCATCTACTGTATATTTAATCAATAATAAATCATTAGTTACCAGAGTTGGGGGGACGTTACTTTTTAAAGTAACTAATTACATTACAAAGTTACGGTCTTTAAAAAGTAATCAGTTACATTACAGCGTTGCTTTCTGATAAAAGTAACTAGTTCAAGTACTTTT
>JAQMYJ010000008.1:6996573-7021839 GCA_030014305.1 Clarias laeviceps
ACCCTTTACAATGAAGATCTGTAAAGTTATTTGGATTTTTACATTATTGTTGAAATACACAGTCCTGAAAAAGGGACTTTCTTTTTTTGCTGAGTATATATATATATATATATATATATGGACAAAAGTATTTGGCCAGACCTGCAATGCCATTGTATCCAAATACATACACTTCAATATGAACTTGATCCCCCTTTTGCAGCTACAATAGCTTCCACTTTTCTTGGAAGGCTGTCCACAAGATTTTGGAGTCTTTATGTGGAAATTCATGCCCATTCATTTATTTACGAGGTCAGACACTGATGTTCGATGAGAATGCCTGGCTCACAATCTCCGTTCCAGTTCATCCCAAAGGTGCTCGATAAGGTTGAGGTCAGGGCTCTGTGTTAGGGCCAATCAAGTTCTTCCACACGGAACTCATTAGACCATGTCTTACTAGTCTTTGCTTTGTGCACTGGAGTACAGTCATGTTGGAATAGAAAAGGGTCGTTCCCCAAACTGTTGGCACAAAGTCGGAAGCATAGCATTGTCTTGGTATGCTGAAGTATTAAGATTGCCCTTCACTGGGGATAAGGGGACTGATTGAATATATATCACTCACTTATCATCTATACCGCTTTATCCTGTATTCAGGGTCGCGGGAACGTGAAGCCTATCCCAGGAGGCTTAGGGCACGAGGCGGGCCCTGGACAGGGTACCAATCCATCACAGGGCACACACATACACACACTCACACACTCACACACATTCATACATTACGGGCATTTTGGGAACATCAATTAGCCTAATCTGCAGGTCTTTGGACAGTGGGAGGAAACCGGAGCACCCGGAGGAAACCCACCAAGCACAGGGAGAACATGCAAACTCCATGCACACAGAGATGGGAATCGCCCCTGGCAGGGAATCGAACCCGGACCCTGGAGGTGCAAGGCGACACTATACTACGAGCAGCCTTTGAATATATACTGTATAGATATAGATATATAGGTAGATAGTTATACACACACTCCGTTGTTACTGGGTAGTGCTTCACCTTGTTCTCAAAATAGTTTCTTCAATTCTTCCACAAAATGTTGGAAACATTCATTTGAGATTTTTTTGCTCCATGATGATATGATTGCATCATTTCATGGTGCAAATCTTCCCTTCTACCATATCCCAAAGGTGTTCTATTGAATCCACATCCGGTGAATAGGAACACAGGACACTGAAGTCACTGTCAGGTTCCAGAAACTGATTGGGATTTGGGGAGTTGGCGGCCTTGGGCTCTTTGCCTGCTGGGGCCGGTGTGCATCAGGCTGTGCTGTTGCGGTGACTTTCTATCGTGGTCACCCTTGAATTTTTTAGCAATTAGCATTTTAGCATTGGCTTTTCTGTTTTCTGGAACAGACCGGTTGGCCTTTGATCCCTGCAGGCATCAATCAGCCTTGGGTGCCCATGATCCTGTCACCGGTGTATAGTTGATCAGGTGATCATTGCTGTCCAGTTCACCTGTTGGTGGTGTTAAAGTTATGGTTGGTCAGTGTACTGTACACATCCTACAGGATTGCCTACACACCTACAGCGCTTGGCCGCTTAATTATCTGAGAATGCTTTTGGAAAGACTGGGGCTAGTCTAAGCTTAACAGTAACTAAGAAAATATCAAAAGCATCCTACAGAAATATCACTCGATGCCGTTGACATCCAATCAGCAAAGTTTGATTGAACTGTAGTCAAAGGTGTTCAACCAGTTGAGTGATGGCATCACAAACAATGCCTACAAATCATACCCTCACGCACTACTGAAAGGAACACTGACTACACCTTACACACAGCGTATTCTTTTATAACTTACAACCTTAAACCACTCATCTCTATTGCGCACACACCGTAGCCACCCCACATTCGTCTACAAACCTACTTTCTGATAAAAAAATATTTAAAAAAAAAACTTTAAGAAGGATCTCTACATCTGAAAGCCTCTATAACCTCATATACTTGTTCACTGCAACAACAAAAAATGGCTCGCAGAACAAAAAAGGAACAGTTCATGTCTGAATCATTCCTGCTGTGTTGCTTTAGCCTGTGGTGTTTCAGTAACGAGCAAATTACAGCATCTCAGTGGACATCCAAAAAGAGCCATTTCTCATGTGGTCTGAAAGCCGCGTTTTTTTCTGACAGAGATGGATTCAGTGTTATGAAGCTGCAGTGGATCTGATATGATAGCAGAATGGCCAGTTTGCACTTTAAAGCATTGTGTATGGTTCGAATGAGCCAGGATTTGTAGCTTTTTTTTTTTTTTTTTAGCCAGATTCCAAGCTTTGTGTATCACATGTTGGCAGATTAAAAACGTCTCGATGTATACTGGAGTAACCTGTCTTTACAAAAACCACATGTTTAAAGATTAAGGATGAAACTGAATAAAAATAACTATAAATAAATTGCTAATATTTTAATACTGTTTAAGTGTGTATGGATTCAAATAAGCCTATCGTGTGTGCTTTATCCTGTAATCAGAGTCGCGGGAGCCTGAAACCTATCCCAGGAGACTTAGGGCATGAGGCGGGGTACATCCTGGACAGGGTGCACACTACAGGCAGTTTGGGAACGCCACTTAGCCTAATCTGCATGTCTTTGGACTGTCGGAAGAAACCTGGAGTACCCAGAGGAAACCCACCAAGCACAGGGAGAACCCGAACCCTACAAGGAGATACAAGGCGACAGTGCCAACCACTAAGCCACCAGTAATCTGACTTTTAAAAAAGGTGCTGCATTTCGTCAACATTTCTAAACAAAATTCACGAACGGAAAGCCCTGATTGTTTAAAGATGCTACCCACGCAGACCATTTACTTTCAACATTTTACTTTCAACCAGCACCAAACTATGTCTCCTAAGGTCTTATGTTTAAAAATAACTTCCATTTGTTTTGGGCTGCATTTAGTGCTGAAAATACAGCCACTCACCAAATTACACTCACCAGCCCCTTCATTAAGTGCACCATGCTATGACTTGCTTTAGACTTCAGAACTGTCTCAATTCTTCATGGCATTGATTCAACAATATGCTGGAAACATTCCTTAGAGATTTTGGTCCTTATTGACATTAAAGCATCACACGGTTGCTGTACATTTGTCGGCTGCACATCCATGATCCAAAGGAGCTCTATTGGATTGAGATCTGGTGACTATGGAGGCTATTTGTGTACAGTGACCTTGTTGTCAAGTTCAAGAAACAGTTTGAGATGATGCGTTATTCTGTGGTCATAAAAAGATGGACATGATCAGCAGCAGTACTCAGGTAGGGTGTGGCATTTAAACGATACTATGGGGACTGAAGTATACCTCAAAAATCTCCCCCAAACCATTACACCACCTCGGGTTAACCCTAACCCAGCCTGAACCGTTAATACAAAGCAGTACGGATCCATGATTTCATGTTGTCTACTCTAAATGTCACAGCAGAAACCAAGACTCATCAAACAGGCAATGTTTTCCTAATCTTCTATTGTGCAATTTTGGTGAGTCAATGCGAATGTTCATAGCTGCAATGTTCTTATCTGACAGGAGCGGCACCCATTGTGGTTTTCTACTCCTGTAGCCCACCTGCTTCAAAGCCATCGATGCTCACTGTCATACCTCAGTTGTAACGAGATGTTATTTGAGTTAATGTTGCATTTCTATCAGCTCGAACCGCTCTGGTCTCCTCTGACCTCTGGCACCAACAAGGCCCAACATTTTGCCCCAGAAAACTGACGCTCTCTGGATATTTTCTCTTTTTCAGAACATCCAAGAGATGGTCGTATGTGAAAATCCCAGTAGATCAGCTGTTTTCAAAATTCCCGGACCAGTCTACCTGGCACCAACAACCATGCCAAGTATTAAAGTCACTTAAATCATCTTTCTCTCCTATTCAGATGCTCGGCTTGAACTTCAGCAGATCGTCTTGACCGTGTGTCTACATGCCTAAATGCACTGACTTGCTGCCATGTGATTGGCTGACTTAATATTAGCATGAAGAAGCAGTTGAACAGGTGTACCTAATGAATCGGTGTAAAGGAGGCCATTTTACCATCAGATCCATCAGATCCAATATAATCAGACGGCAATTGATGTTCTTGATTATTTACAGTAGACTGAAAAAAGCTCATAGAACCTGGATGATACCTTATGAACTTGAAAGAACACGCCTACTTCCAGTTCGATTTTGAATACAGATATAGATATTGGCACTGCATTATATTACTAATATTAATCTAAAATACAGTGTAGTGATCATTTATTCAGCATGATAATGCTCCAACCATTAGACACAATCACATGCTTATGTAATTATAGATTCAGATTAACCTCTGTCTTGCGAACGCTTGTTGTGTTGCCTAATTATGTAATGCTTATTATGTTCGCCATCATAATTGCTTTTAAGTCATGCGTGACATATAAATGAAGCCAAGAATGTGTGCCAAGGACAAAGGCAGACAGCAGGAGACAATTAAAGGGCCATTAAATGGGACATGCTAAAGCTATTTAAGGAGGGAGAGGAGACCGAGAACGTGAGAGAAGAAGTGATCAGAAAGGAGATGAGGAGGTCAAGTGGGAGCGAGAGCTTTGAAAGTGAGATCGAGAGATTATGAAAGAGAATAGTTTAAAGTTGTAGTAGTAGGATGGTTGATCTAGTAAATGCCGTACAGCACGTCATCTTACGTCATTTCCCTAGAGCTAAAAGTGCAAAAAACATACGTGGGAGGTAACTGAGTACTTTGTTACTTTACTGAAGTACATATTTGACCTATTTGTACTGTAACTTCACTTAGTAGTTTCATTAGAAGATACTTGTTACTTTTACTTCGCTCAAACGTACAGCCGTAATCCGTACTTTTACTTCAGTACATTCCTGTTTGGCACTCCGTTACCTAACCACAGGTGTGTGTAGTATCTGAAGCGGGAATTTGAAGCCACCTGCTGACTATTACATATGTGTAACCGCCTTTCCTTTAAGACACACCTAATAACGAAACAGGTGTTTCAAATCAGAAGCAGACAGAGACGAAAAACAGCACGGTTACAATCGGGAACTAATACAAGCCCTGTACTTTTGATACGCAAGTAAATTTGAAGGTGAGTCCTTTTGTATTTTTACTCAAGTACACATGTAAATGAGGGACTTTTACTTTTTACTGTACAGGATTTGTGTACTCTGCCCACATCTGCAAAACACTAACAAACCAAAAACACAACGACAAATGCTCGTTTCTGATTGGCTACATCAAGCAGAAAAGACCATGTGATGGCCAACTTTTCATTTTGCATTAATATTGTTATATTTATGTGGCTCTCCCCTTTTAGATGACAGAGACCATACAGTATCTAACTGTTCTCTCTCTCTCTCTCTCTCTGTTGAGCTACACATGACCCAGACCCTCTCTGCCCTCAGACCTGTCTGACTCATCGTGGTGCCCCACTCCTGGTTGGAGATCTCGTCACACCGAGGCCCTGTGTGGTCTGCTTGGGATGTGTGTGGTGACTGGGGTAACCATGAAGACGGTTCTGGACTCAGGAGATGCAGACAGCTGTTCTCTGATGACTTGGGACTGCAATCAGTCAATAGATCAGGAGAGAAATTCCCACAAACAGTTTTGTACCTGAGCCTCAAATAACGAAAGTGGACCACATGCTAACGTAAACACCTCTCCTATTATACCGAACATCTAACCACCTAACACACAGTATGACTACAGAACAATCCCTGCTATCTGATATCACCCCATCCTCATCCATCCTTGAGAGGAATCAGATGAGTCTGGTTCCTCTCAAGGTTTCTTAGGGAGTTTTTCCCTGCCACCGTCGCCCTCGGCTTACTTATCGAGGACAATTGGATGATTTTGATTTGTACACATTTCCTCACGCATTTCAAACTCAATTTACTAATTTTTCATTAAGCTGCATTATGTAAAGCTGCTTTTCGACGATGACCAGTGTTTAAAGCGCTAGATAAATAAAATTAAACTGTCAGAAACGAGCTTGTGATTTCAACTGGTTCAAAAAACAAGCATGTGATAGTCAATAAGGAATACCGCATTATGTTTTAAATGAACATCATTGTGTTTTTTGTTTTTGATTTGTTAAGCGTTTTGCACCTCAGGGTTTCCATACATACATTTTTTTTTTTCATTTTTATTAGACTTGGTCTCACAGCAACCAGTAGTACATATAGTATGCATGTGCCATTTTCTCTATGCTAACAAATATTAAAGGTCCTGTATTTTACATACCAAGGTTTCACGTCTGAAAGTTCGCTTGGTCATTTTACAGTGGGTGGAGTTTAGTTGTACCAATTGCATGCTGAGAATTTTCATTTTTAGCAAAATCATCTTAAAAGTCTCTAATGGTCATATTTTTGTTTTACACTATTATTGGTTAGTGTGTTAATGCTCAAGCTGAAAAGTCCCTCAGAAAATGCATTAAAAAAAAAAAAAAAGATTTAACTTCTCCTCCAAATGCACTGTTTCTATGTTTATGCAAATGAGCTACTGCTGAGCCACACCCCTCCAGAGAACTGCAGAACTGAGCAACAAAGCTGGAGACGGGGATCTTCTTAGATGAGGTCACAATAGGGGAAAATACAACTGGCTTGTTTAAGTCCTGGCCAAAACAAAATTAAAAAAAGAACAATAAGCACATTTCTTTTCTGTTTAAACACAAACACTGGAGACTCACCTGAACATATAATAAAATAAATATACTAAAAAGTGAATTTTGTATAATAGGTGTTCTTTAAATAATTTTTTTTTTTAATTCAGTTTTTCCGCATTTATTTTCTTAGCATTTATTAATTTATATCTGTAAATATTCAATATTTCTTTTCAGGGTAACACTACATTTTGCCTTGTTATTTTTTTTTCAGTCATCATATATGATATGATATTTTCGCCATATCGCCCCCGTCTGGTTGGGAGCTGCAGTAGAAAACTGAATCATCATTTAAGTCAACAATTCCATTTGGCATTAAAGAGCGATGAGAGAGATGAACAATGGATTGATGATTAATACAGAAAACTGATACAGAGACTGTATTTAGTTACCAATTGTATAGCCCTCATGGCTAGCCATGCTAATGTTTTGTTAGCAAAAACCTAGATATGTATCCTGTCTCAAGGCTCGTGGTGCGATACTTCTACCACATCACTCGTCCCTGCTCGGGTCTGACCTCGAGAAATATTTAATTACGAAACACAGTCTAAAGAAAACCTCCCTTCTGCCTCTCATCCCCATATAGAGGCTTCTCTATACTACCAGCCCACACACTAACACTGACACACAGTTAGCCATCGCTTCTTTAAAAAGCTAATATAAGCACCCACACAAACATACACACACTGCTTCAGTAACAACAAGGTTCTCCTCTTCGTCTTTTTTTTTATTATTTTTTTTCCTAAAGCTAACGCCCTTCACCCTGAATCCTCTCCTCTCACACAATGTTACTGTGATTCACACAGCGGTGGCCGAATCGCACAGCCGGGCACAGAGAGGGAAAAAGAGCAAAAAATAATAAGAGCGTGAGAGAGAAAGGAGAAAAGGAGAAACGCAGAAGTAGCAGACGGATGCTGAAAAATCAAGAGCGTCTTTCGGACACGACCCTGGAGTGAGTCAGCTCGGTCCAGACGTCACTGCCTCCTCCAGGGCTGTTTAGAGCCGCAGGGCCTCGCAGGCATCTCGAGCACTGGGCTCGGGGTCGGGTTAGGCGAGCCGGAGGAGGACGTGTGTCCTTGAAAGGCTCATTAACACTCGTGATTAACAGATCGGGGCAATTCCACGCAAATGTCAACTAAAGCACAGAGAGAGAGAGAGAGAAAGAGAGAAAAGAGAACGCAGGGGGGAATAATGTCTAAATCGCCCACTTGGGTCTATATTTAACTTTGTTCATTTTTAGTTTATTCTGATCGTGAAGGCAGTGGGTTTTTACTGTCTAACCGGCTGAGATCTTCAGTCTGACGAGGTTTTAAAGACTTTTTTCCCAATTTAGAGACATGATCCATATCCTTTTGGTTTCCCAAAAAAGCTCTCCATTCACAAAGCAATGTAGCAGTATTATACAACATTAGCATTTCCTTACTGTCTCATAAAGGAGTTTACAGTAGGTGGAAACACTTACAGTGCTGTGAGAAAGTATTTGCCCCCATCCTGATTTTTTTATTTGTTTTCAGATATTTGTCACACACACTTACAGTATGACAAAGAGATCATCAAACAAATTTTAATATTGCACAAAGATTCATTCATTCATCCTCTACATTGCTCATCCTTTTTTCGCGTGGGGTCTGAAGCCTATCCCAGGAGACTTGAGGCGGGGTACACCCTGGAATCCATCAGCAGGGCACAAACTCAAACACATACACATAAAAACAGGCGATTTGGATGTGTCAATTAACTTAATCAGAATATGTCTCTGGACTGTGAGAGGAAACCGGAGAACCCGGGGGGAAACCCACCAAGCACTAGAAGACTACTGTACACAGAGATAAGCGGAGTAAATACAAAATTCAGTTTTTAAATGATGATTTTATTTAATAAGAGAAAAAAGCCATCCAAACCTATCTGGCCCTATGTAACAAGTACTGTAATTCAGTTATAAGGTTTAGGGGGCAATTACTTTCTCATATACGGCCAGACAGGTTGGGACAGCTTTTTGTTCCCCTTAATAAATTTCTTTTGTTTATTTATTTTGGTTATCTTTGTGCAATATTAAAATTAAGAAGGGGGCAAAAACAAGAGCTGTTCAAGTTAAACCAGGACCCTTTTTTAAACTTAAAAACTCCTTTTATAACCCCTATATAATCCCCTCCTACATACTGTGCACTTATCTCAAAGTTTCACTAGTTCTAGTGGATACCATCAATGTGGAAGGTTTTCTTACTACGCAGAAGAGATGATCAGACTTGCGCTGAGAAAAGGATTCGCCCTGACAAAATTTGCACAAAGACAGTCTGGACCGAACGTGTCAGCAAAACAAAGTTAGAAAATCCAGAGAACATAAATGGGTCTCCTGAGAAACTCATTCATCTTATCATGTGGAGATCGTAAGTTTGATTCCTGGGTGATGCTACAACCGTCCGTAGCCGCAAGCCTAGAGAACAGATTGTCCGTGCTGTCTCGAGGAGGGAGGGAGGGATACAGTACCATGCTGTCGCTCGCACATCATCCATAGTGACACGTGTCAATCACGGGCAAATGAGAGCTCACGCAAGGGGAAGGAGTAGATAGCGCTTTGATCCAAGTGTGTTACACTGCTCTCTAATAGTGTGTGTGAGCAGCAGGTCGATAAAAGATGGCTTTTTGTGATTTGAAAGAAGTATGTGCGAGCCTGAGCTATCCCTGGTTGGGACTGGGACATCTGACCAGTCTGACCACTTTGATTAGCTCACTCACTGCACACAGAGACGGGAATCGAGCCTGGCCGGGAATCGAACCCAGACCCTGGAGGTGCAAGGTTTCAACCAGCGCAAGAAAGAAGAAAGGGGCAGGACAAGAAAGATGGCGTTAATACAGAGAGAGATGTAGCAAAAGGAAGAAGAGGAAGAGGAGGACATCATCAGCCAGGACGCTCCTGTTAGAGAGTCAGTGCAGAAGCAACATGTAAGATGGACAACAATTACAGACAAATATGAAAAGCAACTTCTACAGGAAAGAAAGGCTGGGAAATCTAAATGAGACAGGTTTTAGTCTTCCTTTCCCAGGACAATCCTCATGAGAGCCAGTTTCCTCAGAGCGTTCGATAGGTTTTGGGACTGCATTCGAAGATACTGTACGCTCTAGAAGGACTGACCTTGACGTCTTAAAGTCTTGACACGATGGCTCGGTGATTCTCATTCTCTTTACTTCGTTACATGATCCAGTCAGTGTGATTTCACCGTTATGAAGTCAGACATAAAGGAAAACTTTAGAATTAAACGGTGTGTCCAAACTTTTGACTGGTGCTGTATTAAGAGGTCAGTGGCTTAACTTGAAATGGCCGTTATCATCCTGTCATTGTAAGCTAGGTGCAGAACACACACACACACACACACACACACACACACTTACACACATATTGATCAAGGGATTCGACTGATTCTAAGGACAGAATGAAGCCCATCAGCTTAGTTTTAATCAACCTTGTCACCCTCAGTTTATTACATCCTGACTATCTGCCACTGCAATCGGCTTCTCCCTCTCACACACACACACACACACACACACAGAGGGTATCGATTCCATCAGACTCTTTTTCAGTTCAGTATCACAGTTGATTAGCGACGTCCATACCTGAGACTCCGTCACGCTGATCTGAGAAACGTCTCCGATCGATAAGACGTGTGTGTGCATGAGAGAGAGAGTGAAAGGTTAATAGGGTAGGGTTTAGACGATGAATGTACGAGGGGTGTTCGAGGCGAAGCAGGACTTTTGATTGTGCAGAATAACAGAACATAGTTATGAGAGTAAAAACTCCCTTTATTTCTCTATATAGTCTCCTGCCACACTAATGCACTCATCTCAGTGTTTCACTAGTGCACACCATCAAGGTACAACATTTTCTCAGTACGCCGGAGTCATGATCGGACTGCTTGTCTGATTCACGTCTGAAACGCTGGCCTCCCAGGACCTCCTTTAATGGCCCAAAAATGTGGAAATGGCTTGGAGCGAGGTCAGGACTGTACAGGGGATGTGGAAATAACTCCCAGCCGAGTTCCCATAATGTGGAAATGGCGTTGGTCTCTTCTGCAAGTTGGCGAGAAGTTATCCATTGATTTTTAAGGGTCAGGTGTTCCACTTGCTCAGTGTTCACGGAAATGACTGCAGTGGTCTCCAGGATCATCATTTACAGACATACAGTCACTTCTCGTCACCGTACTGTGCTTCTGAAAAAATCAGTTTCATGACATGAAGAAATTTCATCACCAAGTCCCAGTTTGACTCGAACACCTCTCGTATTACAAGGTGGGTTTTTAGATAGCTAAAGCATGCGAAAATGAAAGAGACAAAAAAAAAGAGAAAGATGATGATAAAGAGAGGAAGGATGAGGATGTGAAGGGGATGAAGATGGAAGAGAAGTAAAAGAAGCAGTGGAAAAGAAGAATTCCTTGGCATCGACGCTGTAACGGTTCGAACCGCATTTTCAACACGACGTAGTGATTGCAATAGTTTTCCGTAACCGCCTTTTCAAAATAGTGTTTAAGCACTTTGAAACGAGTGTGTATTCAAGCCGCAGACAGGAATCATGTGGACACGGTGAATCTTTTCACACAGCTCCACCATAAGCAAGATCCAATTTTGTCATTTAATTTTCTTAACATTTTTTCTGGCTGAACGGATACAGATGTCTGCAACTTTTCCTCCTTAGGCTCACTGCAGTAGAATAATGAAATCACTGTTTACAGATTTTTTACCATCACACTGGACATTAACATTTGACTCGGAACAGGGGATAAGAGTCGAGTCAGACAATCAATCCTCTTTAATCAAACTCAGTCATAAATCATGCTTTCAAATAAACGCTTTCCATTAGATGATGAGATTCAGAGTAATGGTCTCAGAGGCGCTGCAGAATTTTTTTTTTTTAATCTGGCGTCTCCCTCATAGTGGTCGGTGTAATCGATTACGCAATTCAAACAATCTATTGTTTCTAACGCCGAATATACAGGGTGATTCACTCGGAAGAGGTGATAATATTAGTGATACAGATACTCGATCAGATCGAAGCAATCTGAACAAAACAACATACAATGTGTTCCTCCAATGTGTATATAGAGCTTCGAACACTGGTGGTCCGATAAGGTACGTAGGCGCCAGACAGTCATCGCGCCGTTTAACGCTTCACTCAGTCACTCGACTTCTCATCAGGATGGTGGTAAGTAGCATGTATTCATATTGAGGACCTATTGGGTCACCAATTCATTTAAGGGAAGTCAGAGTGAATTGGGGAAGAAATGTGGTGTCCTTGACGTACCCTTAAAGAGAAGAAAAGGAAGGAAAACATCCAACGTGAAATTACCGCTATCCCCTCCCCCCACGGTATTCTTGCTGAAACGCTGAGGAACAGCGAACGCTGCGTCGAAATGCGTCTGGCATAACACGAAGGTCGCGTCCAGCAACGCATGTAATTGATTACAGAAACGTCAATTTATTTTTGCTTCAGATTGCTTCATCATAGCAAGAGTTATTACAGTATATTCGGGACATCTTTCGAGTGAATCAGTCTGTATAAGCAACACACTGCATTTAAATGCTAGATAAATACTCCTAGTTTAAATCCTATTAAGAAATATAGCTGTTTGAGACAAGTCAGACAATAAAGTTTAATTAACACTTCTGAATTGAACTGAATCATTCTTTTTATTTCACTCCTCCTCCAAATTCGCTGTTTCAGTGTCTACTGTATGTAAATGACCTACAGATGAGCCAGGGAAGGGTTGTATTCTTTTATGGGGTCACAATAGGGGGAGAAACCTACTTGGTTTGTTTAAGCCCTGGTCAACACAAACCTGGAAAATTGGTCAGGGTTTTAAAGTTAAGTGAGAGTGAGATCTATCGGTGGTGGTGATGCTACTTACAGGACTCCAACCAAAGGTGGAGCACGATACAAACAGGGAACATGTAGAGAATATAGAGTGTATGGAAGTGCCGGATAAAAGCAGACGAAGAATCGAGACACAGAACAAGACAAGACGAGATCAGCTTTCGATTGTTTTTAAGGAAGGCTGGTCTGCGTAGGCGGCTTTAAGAGGGAAGGAGACGAGGGTGAGTGAGACCTGCAGTTGGCGGTAATGCAACCTACTGGATTCCAACTGCCATCAAACACCAAGGAAGAAGATGAACTTGCAGAGAAGATGACAAAAAGCAGAGAATGTTTTCCTACAAACCCATCTGTCTAATGTCTAACCGTAACTAGTGGTGGCTCAAATTGTTAAGAATGTGGTTTAGTGGGTTACTGACTGGAAGGTTAGAGGTTCGAGCCGCAGCACCGCTGCTCTGACCCCAGCTTCCTAACTTGGAGATGCGAAAAAATTATTTCATTGCGTTGTAAGGGACAAGTGACAAATAATAGAATATCATTATATTAAAAATATAACATTAACAGCATTTGGGAGGCACGCTTATCCAGAGAAACTTACATTTTAATGTAAGAGCAGTTGAGGGTTAAGGGCCTTGCTCAAGGGCCCAACTTATGGGGTTTGAACCTGAGACCTTTCGAATAATAGTCCACCACCTTAACCACTGAGTCTAACAAGGCGACTTTGAGATCTTGTTAGAGAGAGAGAGACAGAAAGAGTGAGTGAGATATACAGTAGAGAGACAGGTTGTGATCGAATTCCTCACAGGCTCCAGAACTTTTACTTTTCGCAGTAACTCCAGAAGTTACTATTCGCCCTCCTCACCGAGGTACCGCCCCGGGGCAGTTCACCCACAGCACACGGAGGGTAAATATTTCACCTGTGTAGGTATCTACAAGCCGAGTCATACAGACCTTCACTTTAGAAAAAGCTGTTTCGTCTCCTACATGGCTATGAATGAACAGGCAGCCTAGCATGCACACACACACATACACACAAATACACAGGCAAAAATGCTGATGAGGTAACAGTGCGTCTCTTTCATACAGAAGAATCCCGACGGGATTAGAGAGAGAGGTGCCGTACCTGCTCTCGCTCACTCAGCCCTCTATTCATGTGTGTGTTATTTGTTTGCGCGTCGCATGTCCGCTCACAGAAGCGCACTGTTAGGCCCAGATCTGCGGTGCTGCTTTGACGCATGTGGTGTGTGCGAGTGTGTACTTGAGCAACACCCATCTGTTTAAATCTGAGCCAGAGTTGAATTCTTTGGCTTCACATATACACACACACGTATACCTTTGAGGCCGGACGCTCGCGCATCAAACACTTGAGACTGTGAAGGCCGTTTGGTTAAAGGGTGTGTGTTGAGGTGTATGGAGGGCGCAGTCCCTTCTGTCTGCCAGGCAGAAACAGAGGGGCCATGGTGCTGTAACATTCGCCGCGAGACCTCGGGGTCGCCTCCTGCTGACTCCGTCCTGAGCTCCAATGGGAGGATGGTGGAATGACGGCTGCTGGAGGAAGTCTACTACAGGAAAGGGCAGGTGGTGAAGTGTTCACGCTCATGCAGGTGTCACACGCAATGTGCTCACCAACGAACACATGCACAAATGAAGAGAGAGAGACTTGACCGCTGCATTTACAAGCTTTGTGACCCCCTGAAGGTGTGCTTTGGTCTCCATGCACTGGACTTCTTTGTCCTGTACATCCTACAGATACTCGATCAGATTGAAACCTGGGGAACTTGGACAAGTCAACATCTAGAAAAAACAATTTACCAGTATAGTCCAACGTCTTTCATTGCTCCACGGTCCAGATCTGATGTTTAGATGCCCGCTATAGAAGTCTTCATGGGATCAGCATGGGCACTGTGACCGGTCTGCAGCTACCCAGCTCAAAACACAGCAAGCTGTGCTTCAGTAATCAGGCCTTCCCGTGACTCAGTGTGTCTTGGGCACGCATGTCCCTGTCTCTGCTTGACTAATTGTCCTTCCTTGGACCACTTTTGCTAGGTCCTGACTACTTGCATACCAGGACAAACCACAAGACCTGCTGTTTTGGGGATTCTTTGACCCTCAAGTGGCTCAGATACTTAGACTCGTCCAACTTACTTTTGTCCTGCTTCCAACACGTCAACGTCACAGACCGACTGCTTTCTTTGCTGCCTTATTATATCCCACACTTTGAAAGGTGCAACATGATAATCAACACTATTTACAGTTCTATGCAAAGTCTTCATGTTCAATTAAATGATGTACATTAAATTAAAGCAAAGCAGACAATTGTTTACTGCGACAGGCTGCAAAGTGCATAAAGATATAACTTAAAAATTGGTCCAACCACTCAGCATTCAGCATCACCAGTATACTAATCACCAGCCTGATCATCTGTCATCACCTGCACCTGTTTCTCACTGGTTCATGCCTTGATTCATAGGTGACTGTGTGGCTTAACAAACAAAAAACATTCCTCTGAATCTGCTCAGGTACAGGGACTGGACTGAAAATGAGAGCCAAAAACAAGGGCTGAAGAAATCCTCCAGGAAGCCTGAAGAACTATTCCTCAGGTCTACATAAAAAATACAAAAAAGTCTGGCACTCTGGAAACAAAATATGAGGAAATGAGGGGTGACAGAAGACTTCTGCCCAATACTGCCCGTCATCTGTCAGGTTTTTTTTTAATGTTATAACCTATCGGTATGTAAAGGCAATGCTCATTTCTCGCTGCATCCCAAAAAAGATTAATGAAAAAAAACTTTACATTCTTTATAAGACATTTTACATTGTTTTTTTTTTATTAACAAAATAAAGGATATGTTTTTTTGTAACAATGTCTTTGACTTGCATTCAACTATGGCATGTGACTCGTGTATTTACTATGGCATGTGTTGACTGATTTGTATCTAAAAGCTAATTTTTTCCATTTTACTCCCACTTTCCTAGATAGAACTTCTGCCAGTCTGGAAGAGTGAATGCGAATGAGCATTTCCTAAAAGAAACATGAAGATGGCTATATAATCCACATGAAGAGAGTGTTAACATGGGTTTGCACCATGAGGTAAAAATCTCTCTCTCTCTCTTTCTCTCTCTCTGCTTCTGATTTCCAACAGCTGTTACGTTATTAAGTGCGTCTCGAGGGAAAGCCAAGTCACTTAATTACACATAATAGTCAGCAGGTTGGCTAACTTCCCGCTTCAAATAGTACACACCATGTAGAAATGTAATTAGGTAAAAGTACAGTAAGTCCCCTACATATGAACTAGTTTCGTTCCAAGAGTTCGTTCGTAAGTCCAATTTGTTCGTAAGTCCAACAAACATTGTCTAGGTACTATTATACTAACACAATTGGCTATACACAGTATAAAAAAAAAAAGAACGAACAAAAAAAAAAAAAAAAAGAGTAATGAGCAATGTCTACCATCTTTTCACTTCACTCTATTCTCTCAGTTATTATCAATTTTGTGTCCATCATTTTTGCTTGCCGCTTTTTAGCAGGACCTGCTTCATCATCACTGTTTTACGTTAGCTAGTGCAGACGATGCATGCTGCACGCACATGACAATATACTGTATGCCGGACATGTTCGTATCTTCAAAAGTTTGTAACTCAAATGTTCGTATGTAGGGGACTTACTGTACTGGTGAGATATTTACTGTAATTTAAAGCAGAGTAAAAGTAAAAAGTATCCTTTAATAAAACTAATCCGGTAAAAGTACAGATATGTGAAATATGTTCTCTTTTAGTACAGTAGCAAAGTAAATGCACTCAGCTACAACCCACCTCTGGTTATGAACTCTTGAACCATCACAATGTCCTCATAGCACTGAGCAGATGTGCAATTAGTGTGCTGAAGTAGGAAAAAAGTAAAACAGTTACAAATGTGTTGTTTTTGTCTGTATGTAGCTCAAATTCTCACACAAACACACTCACGCATACTGCACATTATAACACAACGCCACAGGATTTGCTTCTTAATTCTGTCTTTTTGTGTTGGTTTTCCTGTTACTGCTTTACGAGCTATAAAGCCACCAGGAAGTCGTTTGGGTCGACGGCTGCGTCTGTCCTCACCGGATTGCGTGCGGTTCGGTGGCTCGACCATCAAAAGGTACATAATTAGCAGGTCCATATCCGACAACTTTGTCTCTGTTGTTGCTTTATCAGGCAACTTCCTGACTTGCACATCCTCACACACACACACACACACACACTCACACTCACGAGCTTTTAAGTAACAACTGGCTTCACGGAACACTAACCTGCCAACACTTAAAATGAAAGGCTGCTAACATAACAGAGCACGACTAAATAAACATCAGTTATTTCTGTGGAGGGAAAAGAAGAGACGTCGCAACGGCAGTCGTAATGGCGGCGGAACAAGTTTATTGCGTTGCCTACCTGAATCTGAACTTTTTCTTTTTTTTTTCTCACCCTGATTCATTTCCTTGTGCGTCTTTATAGTCATACTCAGTTTTTAAAAATACCCGGGGATAGGCTCCAGGTCCCCTGCGAAGTGTTGAAGGTGAAGGATTAAGCGGTATAGACGATGAGTGAGTGAGTGAGTAATTTAGAAACGGGATCCAAGTTACTATACAATATGTGCGACAAAACGAGTCTGTGGACAGGACAGAGGAACAGCAAGTCTTAACCCAATACGAGAGCATAAATTGTGTTTGCCCTGCCTGAGACTGAGTGCAAATTAGGTGGCTGCCCTTCAATTCCCTATAGCAGAAAAACATAATTGTGTTCCTTTTCAGTCTAAATGGTGCCTAACGAGAACCCATAGACATGAAGTAGTCATTATACAATTACCATGCTAGCAAGAGCCTGAAAAATAGGTTAATCAGCTTCTCAAAACGTGTCTATTAATACAACCAAAAATGAGGCTATTTGTGCATACTGTAGGCAGAAATTCAGTGTGTGAGCTCGTGTGAATGGTGAGATGAGTGTCAGACACGGCGCAAGACGTAGATTACATCCAGGCCTGATGTAAAGTCATCAGTCCACCTCTCCTGGCGTTTTAGGGAAACCAGAGAACGGAGACAAGATCTAGACGGACAGTTATTTCATACACTCCTTTCACAAACCTGTCAGATTTACAATCACAGCTCGATTTTATATATATGAAATCGGCATATAAATTGAATCCATTCCAGAGACAAGATTTCGAGGCGAAATTTTGTATTGCAAAAAACGGTTTAAAAATAAAGGAAATAAAGTACAGTAAATGCAAAAAAATCTGTTCCAGAATCCCCAAAATATTATCAATATTGACAATTTCCAACACTATAATCATATTTTTTGTATAGAAAAACAAGCTAAACATTTAGAAAAGACATGTAAATGAAGTAAAATATGAAATAAATAGACGTTAAAAATACTTAACCTTAATTTATGATTCCTCTTGGCACCAGCTACAAGACTTAATGTGGCTCCCTTTATTTCTTGCACAAGTCAAGTCAAATTTTTTAATATCATTTCATATATCATTATCATATCATTTTATATACAGTTAAGTACACAGTGAAACGAAACAGTGCTCTTCCAGGACCAAGGTGCTTCATGCAACATAACGTAACAACATAAATTAACAAAACTAACTAGCTAACTAAGAAACCTAACTAGCTGACTAGCTGAGATGAGACATATTGACATTTTTGACGTCTTCGTTAACAGTCTTGGGACCCATGAAGCTACATCTTACTAAATATTGCACAAAATGCAAAAAAAAAAAAAAACTCACAAAAAAATATGTAAACTTGCTTTGTTTGTCTTTCCACAGACGCAAACAAAGTTCTGAACGTCTCCCGGACATACGCGCAACTTAACCGGTGTTCGGTTCAGCTTCTTGCTAAATTTCAGTTCTAAGGTGAAGGGCATTCCTACGCCAAGGTACCACTGTGTGATGTCTATATGCTCTACGTAGTCAGAAGAGAGAGAATGGAAGAAGTTCGGAGGATGGAGGAACTACAAGATTTATAATGTAGCTGCAATTCACCAATCCGTCTGCTGGTTGCTTTTAGGCAAGCATGGTAGCAGTGCTGTCGCTCTGTGACTTTGATCAAAACCTTTGACACCATCAGACCTCCTTTATGTGCTAAAGTGACTGATGAACATGTCTTATTCTGCACTCGATGGCAACCGAACTCTACGTTCCAACAGCAAAATTGTCCCTTCAGTGTCACTCACTTCAACCATGTGAAGTTGTAGACATGAACAATCGGATTCTATGATTTTTATCCATTTTATGAGGAGCGTTCAAGTCAAACCGGGACTTTTGATTGTACCGTAAAAACTCCCTTTATTTCTCTTTATAATCCCCTGCAACACTTTGCACTTATCCCAGAAGGCAGAACATTTTCTCAGTACACCAGAACCATCACTGGATTGCTTGCTTCACGTCTGAACCACTGGCCTCCCAAAACCTCCTTTAATGACCTGAATATCTGAAAATGGCTTGGAGTGAGGTCAGGACTGTACGGGGGATGTTTTAATAACTGCCAGCAGAGTTCCTTTAATGTGCAAGTAAGATTTGTGAAGGATTGTGCGTAGAGGTTCAGACAGACAAATGTGTCGCTTCTGCACCTATTAACAAGTTATCTGTCTATTTTCATGGATAAGGCGGCTCCGAGCCACCTCGACTAGGATCGTCATTCAGAGACGTACAACATTCTTTAAAATGTTTGCACCATTTACATGTTTTACTGCGTCTAAGAGTCTCTTCACTGTACAGAGCTTGAAGTCTTCTATAAATGTCAATCAGTTTTGGCGCTTCACTCATAAGAAATTTCATCACAAGTCCCGGTTTGACTTGAACGGACCTCATATTTCACTGTGCTGCATTGCACAAATGCTTATGAGATGCTCTAAGATATCCAGCACTACAATACTATACTATTCTTGCCAATTCTATCCGTTGGAAAAAAAAACATTCATGCAAATGTATGCAAAGGTCATGAAAATCATTTTATTTAAACAAACCTACACAAGACTAAAAAAGGTTGATGTAAGATCTATGAATGTGTAGTTTTGCAATAAGAAGCGGTAAAGTAGCTTGTTCGAAACACTAATGCTTGCTTGTTTGATTGATTGAACAATCGAATTGGTTCATACAGCGCTTGTGCCATCGAGTCGCTTACACACAGAATGACTCACTCATCGTCTATATCGCTTTATCCTGTGTAAACGGGGGCTGGAGCCTATCCAAGGAGACTTAGGGCAAAAGGCTGGGTACAACCTGGATAGGGTGCCAATCCCTTACAGGGCACTCACACACTCATTCACGCAATTTGGGAAAATCAATTAACCTAATCTGAATGTCTTTGGACTCTCAAACTCCATGCACACAGACCCGAGACGGGAATCGAACCCTCGACCCTGGGGGTAATTCAGGAAAAAATGGGGTGTAGAAGCATCCTATGATTATTACCAACCACAAACCTGAGAGTTACAACACTTACTTCTACCTTTGAGAAAAGAACCACTTCATCTGTTTTAAGTTAAAAAAAAAAAAAAAAATACACACCAAACCAGATGATATGCATTGCATCGATTATTCCGAATAAATTCTTCGGTTTCTCTCTCACTCACTCACTCATTGTCTATACCGCTTTAGCCTGTTCGAGTCTTAGGGTACGAAGTGGGTTGGGTACACCCTGGATGGGGTGCTAATCCTTTGCACGGCACACACGCTCATTCACACACCAGGGCAATTTGGGAACACCAGTTAACCTAACCTGCATGTGTTTGGACTCTCCGAGGAAACCCACCAAGTACAGGAAGAACATGCACAGGAGGAACTCCATGCATACAGACATTCTGGACATGGTTCAACAAAACAGATTCATCCCATGATTACTGAGAGTTGGGAAACTTCTTCTATACAGTAACTCTGCTTTAATACAGTAGAAGGGACAATATGCATTGCTTCGATTATTCTGATAAACTAAACGAAATTATAAATAATAATCAGTCAGCTACATCAATGAAGATTCACCCCAGTCCGTGCATTCACAAATTCTATAAGTGCATGACTTTTTTTTCCTTTTTCTTCTTATTTTTTTTTTTCAAAATAGAAAATATTCACACACTTTTGCCAAATACTTTACTCTCTTTCTTAGTCCATTTGTATCCTATTGAATTTAAACAAGCACACTGAACAACCCATCCAAAAAAATCATAAATATATAAAATAAATAAAAATGTCATGTATAAAAATTAGCGATTCACATCAGACAAACTTGCCCGCGCGCGATAATAATCACTCGTGCAACTGCGCGTGCTTCTTACCGCGCGTGCTTCTTACCGCGAGCGTTTCTTTCCTCCGCGTGCTCCTCCACCACCGAGCCCAACATCACTAACATGCCCAGCTGCGCTTCCTCTCACAGCGTGAAGCGAGATGACGCTCTCTCTCTCTCTCTCTCTCTCACACACACACACACACACACTCACTCACAAAGAGAGAGAGAGAGAAAGAGAGAGAGAGTGTGTGTGTGTGTGTGTCGCGCTTCTAACCGAAGACCCTCGTGCGTCATTGCGCGCGCCGACACACAGCAACTGCTTTCACACTCAAAGCAAAACATTATACACGTCTGTTAATTCCCACTTATTATTAACTAATTAACGTTAGGAAAGAGTTTTTACAGGGTTAAAGCTAAAAATAAGCTGATCAGCTTTAATGTAATCGGTGATATTCTTCTTCTTCTTATTATTATTATTATTATTATGCAACAAAGATGAACCCCTTCATTTTTTAAAAACTGTAATTTCACAAAATGTTGTTTGTGTGACATATAGTATTGGTATATGGTATTGGTTTCCACTGGATTGGTGGTTAAATATAGATTTGAATCTACTTTCATTTCATCTTATTACAATCAATGGAAAGAGAGGATATAGAAAAGTTTATGTTTACACCTTGTTTACGCTAAGTCGTACTTCTTTCATCGTCAGCCAACTAAACACACTTCGTGTTCGGTAATATTCGGAGAGTGAATCACAGATAGACAATCTCATGAGGAAAAAAAAAAAAAAATTCTTAAAGTTTTGTCTTAGAATTATAGTACCGCTTTAAAATTCACTTCAGCGCTGTTATTTTAGCTGTGCTGTGAAGGTGTCCCAAGAACTTTGGCATCATTTCGTAGTCTAACATCATAGCCAATTCTCGCTCAAATTTTAACGAGATGTGTAAAAACTTTAACAATAAAAAGTTTCATGTTTTACTTTTGGATCCGGCGTGCCAGTGATAATGACGATGTGCTGTTGAAATGGCCACCAAGTTCACCTGACTTGAACCCTTGTGATTTTTTCTCTTCTTGTGAAAGGACTGGTCTTTATCCCCTCTGTTCCTACAAGCCTAGAGGAACACAAGCAGAGAATCATTGAGGCGCTGGAGAATGTTACCCAAGATATGCTTAAGCGTGTTTGGCTGGAGCTGGACTACCGACTTGACGTGTGTCGTGTCACAGGCGGTGCGCGTATTGAACATTTGTGAAGCTTTGTGAAATTGGTTATAAAATTTATATCTGTTTGAATATGTTGTTGGAATTTTTTTTTTCAACATGAAGCCAATTCAATTCAAGATTCAATTTCCGTTTGCCAATGACATGTAGTTACTCAGACAGTCATATTTCAAACTATGATTTTTTGGTTTTACTTCATTTGCTTAGTTTGCATGTTCCCACCTTTTCTTGGTGGGTTTCCTCCTGGTACTCCAGTTTCCTCTTACAGTCCAAAGACATGCAGATCAGGCTAATTGGTGTTCCCAAACAAGTGTGTGAGTGTATGTGGTGTGTACATGTGTGTGCCCTATGACGGATTGGCACCCTGTCCAGGATGTACCCTGCCTTGTGCCTGAAGTTTCCAATAACCCTGTACTCAGGATAAGCAGTACAGAAGATGGATGAATGAATGAATGAATGAATGATTCAAAACATCCCAGACCTTCATTTGTTCCAAGCCGTCCATGACGTCTCCTCACACAGCTTGACAATTCGACAAACGCAATTAGTAAACTTCCAGTCAGTGTTTTGCTCCTTCGCAAAATGAAATTCAATATGAGATATGATTCTGTGTCCGATTTTTGCCTGACACAGAATCATAACTTGTCTGGACAGCGAGCTAATTAGCCCGAAGCCTGAGCTGACCTTCGCTCAGCGAAATACATTCATCCAGACTAAGTAATCTGATGAGAGGTGTGTACAGTTCCACGGCTTTATCCATCTCTAAATAAAGCTAGCACTGGACTATTGGTGACCCATAGTATCAAATAAGGACAAATGCTTGCCTTAATACTTGCAGTGTACATGTAATGGCTTACCCACCCACAGAGTGCTACATGGGAGCCGTGGTATTTAGTTACAGATTCACGGTTATATTAATGCCTCATACCGTACATGTCACAGTTGACTTAAAGTGCACATACAGTAGTATGTCTCATTTGTGTGGAAAAAAAAAAAAAAAAGTTGAGGACAAAACATGTCCTGAGTTTTGTCAATTTCATGAATGTCATTCTATCTATAACATGTAAGCTCGGGCACAATCACTTGACTGCTGCTTAATTAGAAGATCAGGTCGATCTGGTCCAAGCTCCGTCTTGCGAAGGGGTAGTTTAGCAAAGAAATGACTAAATTGTCTCTCATATTTAACTGGCTTCCACGTCAATCACTATTCAATACATTAACTAACAATCTGCTGACCATTAATAAGACTCGTTGAGAATGGTCCAATCACATGAGCCCAAATATATAATAAAAACAATATTGATTCACTAAGAACAAAAGTGGGAGGGTTCGGGGCACACAGTTACACAGTTGCACAGTCCAATTAGAACTCAGCCTCAAATCACATGCTTTACAAAAATTGCATAGACACTTTTTCCGGCGCCCCACATACTTGAACAAGAATGAACAGAATACAGTTTAGATTTTTTTTTTATTGTAAATAAATTATATTATAAATAATATAAGCAGAATATTGTGGCTAAATGACTTTATTTCATTATTAAAATAAATAATTATTATGTTAAATAATTACATGTAAAAGTAGCATCCTTCTCTGCCTAACTTTAAGGGGCCGGCGCCCCAGCGCCCCTTATTGACCGGCCGCCGCTGGTGGGAACTGTCCTGGTTTGACTCCTTTATTTTCTGTTTTGGCTAAACTGAAACTCAGAATTTTCAGAATGTTGGAGAAAATAAAGAAACCCTTTTATTCTGCATTCAATGCAAGCAGTACGTTATGAGTATAATTGAGAACAGCTCAAAAATTGAGAACATTTTTGAAAATAGAACACAGTTATGAAAGTACAAACCTCCTTTATTTCTCTATATAATCCCCTGGTGCACTAAGGCCTTTATCCTAGTGAAATTTCATCACAAGTCCCAGTTTGACTTGAACACTCCTCGTAAATCATCATCTAAATTTGGATCTAAATTGGCATCGCTCTCTCACACACACACACACTCACACGTGTGTACAAACACAAGCTTGCAGCATGGACACTGTCCAGCAGCCTTGTCAGTGTGTATGCCGTTCTCGGGTCGTACTGTCAGCACGTGTTTGATAGATGCTATTGGAAACACACTCTGCTCCCCTGTGTACAAGTCCTTTGACATTCTGCTCAAACAGCAGGGAGCAGTCAACCAAAATAAACCCAGAGAGAGAGAGAGACGGTCAAGCACGAAATACAATCTTCCTCACCCGACCAGCCACGCCATACCATAATCAAACACACACACTCAGTCACTCTCTCTTCTTTTTGTTTCTCTCTCTCTCTCTCTGTTTCACATAAACACACATTCCCTGTAATCAAAATGTGTCCAATCAGCCCTGACTTTTCCATTTGACTCACCTGGTTTCCACAGCAACCGGCTGAAAAAGTGCACATCAAGCTTTCAAACAAAGGGCACTTTCAAATGCAGCTTAATGGAGTCTTTTGGAGGCCTGTGAAAAGAGCAAAATGAATAGATGGAAAGGAAGAATGGGGGGAAAACAGATAAATGTATGTGGTTGATTAAGTCTCGTGTGCCAACCAAATTTACTGTATAAAGTGGAACATCTTACATTTGAATTAAAAAGGTGAGTTTCGAGAGGATTGGTTGACCCTCAACTGAGAAGCCATGAGAGCGTTCTTGGGGTTCTTGCAGCAAGTGTGTAAAAGCTGAAATATTTATTTTACCACAAATTATGACAGGTCACAATTAAGGGTAATATTGGCATAAGGTTAGTGGTGGAGTGGGGTTAATGGAGGAGTAGAGTTAGAGAGTAGAGTTAGTGGTGGAGTAGGGTTAGAGAGTAGGGTTAGTGGTGTAGTAGGGTTAGAGAGTAGGGTTAGTAGTGGAGTAGGGTTAGAGAGTAGGGTTAGAGAGTAGGGTTAGAGAGTAGGGTTAGTGGTGGAGTAGGGTTAGAGAGTAGGGTTAGTGGTGTAGTAGGGTTAGAGAGTAGGGTTAGTAGTGTAGTAGGGTTAGAGAGTAGAGTTAGTGGTGGAGTAGGGTTAGAGAGTAGGGTTAGAGAGTAGGGTTAGAGAGTAGAGTTAGTGGTGGAGTAGGGTTAGAGAGTAGGGTTAGAGAGTAGAGTTAGTGGTGGAGTAGGGTTAGAGAGTAGGGTTAGAGAGTAGGGTTAGTGGTGTAGTAGGGTTAGAGAGTAGAGTTAGTGGTGGAGTAGGGTTAGAGAGTAGGGTTAGTGGTGTAGTAGGGTTAGAGAGTAGGGTTA
>JAQMYJ010000008.1:7021939-7038168 GCA_030014305.1 Clarias laeviceps
GTAGGGTTAATGGTGTAGTAGGGTTAGAGAGTAGATTTAGTGGTGGAGTAGGGTTAGAGAGTAGGGTTAGAGAGTAGAGTTAGTGGTGGAGTAGGGTTAGAGAGTAGGGTTAATGGTGTAGTAGGGTTAGAGAGTAGATTTAGTGGTGGAGTAGGGTTAGAGAGTAGGGTTAGAGAGTAGGGTTAGAGAGTAGGGTTAGTAGGGTTAGAGAGTAGGGTTAGTGGTAGAACAAAGTTAATGGTAGAACAGAGACAAAGTGAGAGTAGGGTTAGTGGTTGACCAGTTAAAGGCAGAGTTAATAGTAGGGTACAGACACTTCACTTCATCAGCGAAAGACACTTGGTCACTTCTCAATTTATTTAAAATCATGTCAGCTGTTAAACGAAAAGTGCTCATCTTGCACATGATCGTGGATCAATGCGTACATGGTAAGTGATTCCTTCAGGCACCTTAACATGCGTTAATTGACTTAACAGCATATTGTATCCATGCAAATGTTAATTTTTGACAGGCGTTTTTGCACTGATAAGAAAGAAGCTGGAGACACACTCACACCAACCATGTGATGGCGCTGTCTTACGTTTCTGATTTAATGCTAATAAAATTTCTTCTAACAGTTTACTTCATCATAACAACAGCTGGACCAAATTAAGTCATGATGGACCAATAATGGACATCTTTGGATGTCAGAACTTTCTCAGTGCTTCAAAGACTTTTTAACCTTCCAACACTATACATGTGAAGACGCATATAAGATAAAATACCTGTTATTTGAGTATAATTCACACAGTTTACACAAACATATTGTGGTCCCATTTTCAAAATTCGCCTTGTGCAACCGCCAGGGATACCTTCTGCACTGTGTGGTGAATTCCTGCAGAGCTCCAAATGCAGTTTAGTCATTTTAAGCTAAAAGCATTTCAGAAACACACTGAGGTGTCTGTATGTGTGTTAAGAGGAAACAGAGTGAGTCAGTGATTGGTGAGAGCTGCTCTTTGTGTAGGAGTGAAACATAAAGAGCCTCATTTGATTGCACTTGTGAAAAACACGCATCTGTGCTTTCCCCATATGTGTGTATGCGTGTGTGTTTGCAATACAAGCAATTACCAGCAAAAGGAAGAGAAAACATTTGTTACATCAGATTACATTTTCACCCCGTCTCTTACACGTTAATGTCCTTTTCTCATATAAAAAGATGTAGACATACGTTATGAAATCAATTAGAAGATAAGAGGACCTGGGTTACTTATACGGTTCAACTTGGACCCTTTTCTAAAGGGACATCCAGTCTGTAGAACTGACAGTTTAACCCAGTGGGACAAACTGAGGACCCTTTAGAGTACTAGAGAGGACAGTGTATGTGGGATAAAAAAAGCTGACGAGATGGAATTAAATATGTGTTTCTGAAATTTTGTCAGCGTTAATAGTGTTCATATTGATTGGTTGTTTTAGAGTAGGTGGAGTTTAATTATACCAACTGCATGCTGAGAGTTTTTCATTTTCATCCCCTTAAGTCAAAATCATCTTAAAAAAAAAAAAAAAAGTAATATAAGTGACCTTTAACAGTTACAGGTTTTAGAGCTCGCCCAAAATGTGGGTTAATTCTCTAACTGAAATATCCCACAGAAAACTGCCTTTATGTCACTCCTTCTCCAAATGCACCATTTCAGTGTCTATGTAAATGAGCCACTGCTGAGCCACGCCCCCATCTTAAAAGAAGTCACAAAAGGAGGGAAAAAAATCTAATTCCAAGCCAATTAAAAAAATGGGAAAAGAACTCGGGGGGGGGGGAGCACTGTCGCCTTGCACCTCCAGGGTCCGGGTTCGATTCCCGTCTCTGTGTGCATGGAGTTTGCATGTTTTCCCTGTGCTTGGTGGGTTTCCTCCCACAGTCCAAAGATATGCAATTTAGGCTAATTGGCATTCCCAAATTGCCTGTAGTGTGTGTGTGCGCCCTGCGATGGACGGGCACCCTGTCCAGGGTGTACCCCGCCTCCTGCCCTAAGCCTCCTGGGTTAGGCTCCACATCTCCACAAACACTAATTACAGGATAAAGCGTTATAGAAGATGATTGAGTGAGTAAGGAACTCAGGGATCAGAGAATTTTCTCATGCTCCCAGAACAAATCTCACAATTTCAATGTTCAAAGGTTCTGTGTAGACCCATTTTAATATTCTATGGAAATTGTTAAAGGAAAGAAGCTTTTTAAAAAAAATCTAAACAAGCAGTCTTCTCTGATCATGGTGGATCATAAACCTATTCTGAAAACACTTGAGCACGAGAGCTGAACGCATACCATTTCACATACTGTACTTCATTGGGATGTCAGTCCGTCTCACGACAGCTTTCCTAATAAACATCACAATGACTTTTTTTTCTTTTACAAAACACAGTTAAATGTTCATTCAAGTGTATAACAGTCCCTACTCTTCTCAGGAACATGTTTACTAGCAGCTCTGACACACACCTGCTGATACTGTGCCCCTTCGGGTTAATTAAACATGTCGACTTGGAATGATGTGCCGTTGGAAAGCGTTTCACTGTGACCTCAAGATCAAATGTCACTCTGAGATGATGCACCTTTCACTGGACCACCAAGAGCTCTTAACTTCAGCATTATAACCAGCAGCAGAGTTGCTTTGAGTGGAATTATCTAATCCTCCTACACATCAACACGTAAAAACACACACATTCACAATCCCTACACACACTGTAAGTGTCGAAGGTGTACGGTATTACTGAGCTGTTTGATTAGATTTTTGAGAAGAAATATGACTCGGAAAACATTCAATAGCTTTAGTGTTAGTTTATCATGTTTCAGGTTTATATTAATAAGTATATGTACAGTATCGTATATAGAACTTTTATTATTTATTTTTCCCACAGTGGAAAATGTATACACCGTCACAAAGTGCTCACACTCGAGACTCCTTCCATACACGCTAAATAAACACACTTGTTGGAAAGTATTTTTACAGTATTTCCATTCAGATTAAATAGATTCTGGTACATTTTTCGGTGGCAACGGTTCAAGTCTAAATCCTGCTCAGCTTCGAAATTTGACAAACAAGGAGACAGTGGCTTCAAGGCTACAAAGCTAATCCGAAGCGGTGTTTTGCAACACTTAAAAAGGATGTCTTTCAGCTGCCAAAAGCAGATTTTTCAAATACAGAACAGTGCTAACATTGTTTCTTTTACTCGTTCCTTCAAACTTAAGCCCCACGCAGTGCCAAGTCGAGCTGAGAAGAGCCTTTTACTGTAAGAGAGTGGCCTGAACAGATGGAGCATTGGTTGGAAATAAGCTGCGACTTAATTTAGACACTGCACTGATAGATAACATCGGCGAGCCAGGGAAAGACCACTTCCTCCCACAATGCCTTAGTGTTTCTAATCAGTGCCAAAAAAAGTAGGAATAAGAGATGCACTTTTAACCCCAGCACTCTTAAACCTGCTGAATTAATATAAAAGTTCACAGGAATGTGTGGTCAGGTTGATTAGTGGTACTTTTGATGAATTTTTTTTATTACAACTCACTATAATCAATCTAATGTCATCTACAATAATATGTCCTATAATTTTATTAATTAAGATACAGTCCTGGCCCTAGGTTTTATTACGGTTATCTCAAAAAGAACAATGAAAATAAATATCACCATCATCATCTGCTACTCTTAAAAGGACAAGGGCTTATCAGGAACCGGGTTTTCACTTAGTACTGGTCAGGATGTCTCGGTCTACCATGCATCATAAACTATGGGAAATTTGGAAATGCAAATTAGTCTACAAGGCATGGCTTTGGATCGTGGGGGAATCCCGAGCACTCGGTGTAAACTCACCACGCATGGGGAGAACATTTGAAACTACACACACACACACACACCAGGGGCAGATGTGAAGCACCATGTTGCCTGAAAAATTAACATTTCCTTTAAGTGACATTTCCTCCCACAGTCCAAAGACATGCAGATGTCAAGTGTCTGCATTTTGTAATGCTAGATAAGTTTCCTGCCTACAATCAGCTCTATACTTGGAGGTTTACTAGAACCACGACAAGCTAGATTTAATCAAAATAAAAAATAAAAAATAATTATTAAAATATATAATAATAAAAATGTATAATATTTGTTTCATCAGGATTTCTCCAGTTTTTTTTTTTACTATTTTTGTCAAAGCCAATTCCCACTTGTCATTAGGTCATCCCTCCATCAAGAATACAACCACCAAATAGCGACGGCACAGACTGTGTCGTGTGACACGTGACACCAATTAGACTCATCTTTTCGAACTGCTCATTCACCATATGGAGCGGCATAACACACTCGGAGGATAGCGCTATCCGCTTCTCCCGCTTGCATGAACTCACAGGTACTCATGATTGGCTAAAATCGCGGTTGCTGTGACAGTGCCAGAGACCCATCCATCCCTCCCCCCGAGAGAGCTCGGCCAATCAGCATCTCCTTTGATTCGCTCTCCAGGTCATCGCTACGTCACTTGGGAGCCAAATTATTATTAACTTTATATTAACTATTAAAGTGATAATGTAACATTTTGGCCATTCTGAAACATTTAATGTAACTATTAGAGTTATCAAATAATAAAAAAAAAAACTAAATAAACAAAGTGCCAAATTATTCGTTTTTTGTGAAGAGATCTTTCCACAAACCGGTCATCTTTAATTCATTACATATTAAACAGTACCAATTTATAATCACAAAATATGTTTTTCATGTTCAGTTTGATGCGACTTATGTGCAGGTTCACCAGCAATTTTCTTTCTTTTTTTTATTGCTCCTCACGATTCCACTATTCAGAAAATTTACCGGTTTTTAAGATTAAAACATTCTACAAGTATGTTTTGTGAGAATTTTATTTATTACCTATACAATAGCAGCAGAGTATTTAAGGAAAAAAAAAAAAAAATTTCCTGAGGTGAATTTAAACAAACACAGCTAGTTGACTGTTAACTTAACAACAAGCTAGTTTTGCTAAACAGCATTTGTTCATTTAATGGTTTCATTATAAATTGCTCATACAGAACTAATCCTGGTCGTTAAAAAGAAAAGTGTTCTGGACAAATGAAAGAAAGAAAAAATACAATTATAAAACACATGTTCCTGTTGCTAACTTATCTTGTTTACAAAAGGATCACTAGTCTGTTAGCATGTTAAGCCTTTAAGAAGCTGTTACTAGCATAACAGATCTCTGCTCTGACACTGTGCTGCTAAAAGTCCTGGTTTATCCGCTGTCAGAACATTAGACAAGTAAATTAGACACGGATACGACTAAAGTCTAATGTCAGACCCTAATGGCATTGTTAAGTAGACAACAGGTATATACAGCTTTAATGAGTCTCTTTACAGAGTGATGCTAATCACACAATAAAGTGAACTAATTGTTAACACTTAAACACGACTAAGAAAATGGACTCTAAGGGACCAGTGATTTTATTATTTTTTTTCCATAAGCAAACACACTTTCCTGATAAACTTGTGGGGGTTTTTTTTCCCCTCCAACCCATGCAGTAAATCTGATGTCTAATGCGCCGGCACTGCACTGATTGAAAAGTTTCTCATCCATGTCATGGAAGCTTGTGTTTGTGTATGTGCGCACAAGTGCTTGACTTCAGCCCAACAAACCTGTCATTACGGGAGCCAGAGCAAGTGCTTTTACACTACACTGCACACTGGGTTAAAATTTCAAAAACAACCTTTCGGCAGAAGAGATGAAAAGCTTGATGTTCCTCGTTGGACCTTGGTGTGTAGAGATGAAAAAAAATAATGAACTAGTAATTAAACAACTTTTGAAAAGTTAAATCTAAAAACAAAACAAAACCATGAAGATACAAAGTAAAAAAAAAAAATTAACATGTGTTGTAAATATGTGGACAGGATATACACCAATCAGCCATAACATTAACACCACCTGTCTAATATTTTGTAGGTCCTCCTTGTGTCGTCAGCACGCCTCTCAAACATGGACTCCACAAGACCTCTGAAGGTGTTCTGTGGCATCTGGCACCAAAACATTAGATACTATAAGAAGGTGGAGTCTTAGACTTGTTTGTCCAGCACATCCCACAGATCCTTCATCAGATTGAGATCTGTGGAATTTGAAGGCCAAGACAATGCCCTTAACTCTTGGTCACGTTCTTCAAACCATTCCTGAACTATTTTTGCAGTATGGCAGATTAGCCTGGTAAGAGAGGCCTATCTAGTCCCCAGGTAAGCGACACAGACACACACACACACACGTCCATCCACATGATGTAAAAGAAAACATGGTGATTCATCAGATCAGGCCACCTTCTTCCATTGCTCCATGGTCCAGTTCTGATGCCACTGTGCCCATTTAAGGTGCAATCAGTGGTGAATACGGGTAAGCTTGGGCACCCTGACTGCACCATATACTGTATGCAACATATTGCAATGTTCTGTACGTTCTGACTCCTTTCTATCAGAACCAACATTTAACCTTTTATTTATTTATGCTACAAAAGCTTTTCTGTGGAATCGCAGCAAAACCCATAAGCATCATTAAGCCTTGGATGCCCACTATTGCCGGTTCATTGGTTGTCCTACCTCTGGCCACTTTGGGCAAGTACTACACACTGTCTACAAGGAACACCTCACTGCCAGTTTGAAGTTGCCCCAACCCAGTTGTCTAGCCACCACAATTTGGCCCTTGTCAAAGTCGCTTCAATCCTTGGTCGTGCCCATTTTTCTTGCGTCAAACAACTCTGGAAGAGAGTTGACGGTTGACAAAAACACACACACACAGTACTGTGCAAAAGTCTTGAGCCACTCCTCATTTCTTCACTCCTCATTTTGCTTCCAAAGAGTCAGACATGCTTGTATTGTGTGTGTGTGTGTGTGTGTGTGTGTAAACATGTACAAATAGCAGTCAAAAGTTTGGATTTATTTTTTTACATTCTAGAACAGTCAGTTTTTATTTTAAGACATGAAGGTCATCTGTTCTGAAACAGTTCTTGCAAGGACAGTACTGTCAAGTGCATTTGCAAAACCCATCAACTTCCTCTAATGTAGACCATCACAGGAAAGCATGACCAAAACGTACCTCTGCTACAGAGGAGAAGTTCATTTAGAGTTACCAGCTTCAGCTACCAGCCAATTAACAAACAGCACCTCAGATTAAAGATGTTATGGAGGCCTGGAATTAAAAGGTGTGTCCAAACTTTTGACTGGTAGTGTAACTCTTGGTCTTTATTCCCAGAACAGAGTGAGTTTTATCATCGTTTTTAATGGTCTTGGCGACTGCACTTGGGAATACATGCAAACTTCTTGAGATTTTCGGGCTCACTGACCTTCCTTTACCACAGTAATACGAAACTGTCTTTTGTCTTTATTTAAAAAAGTGTTTCTTGCCATAATATAAATTTGTACTGTAGCCGCACTAAGACTATTGACTGATGGTCTAAAGCACATTAAGACAGCAAGAAATGTCAAACATTTACGTGAATCTGATGAGAGAACACCATGAGAGTCCCAAGCTCTCATCAAAGCTGAATGTAGCCATGTTGGACATTCTAAAATATAAAACATATTCTAGGTAAGGCAACACTTTTTTGTTTACTACATACTTCCATGCATGTTCTTTTGTAGTTTGAATGTCTTCAGGATGAATCTACAATGTTATAAATAAGAAAAATAAACTGAAGAAGAAGGTGTGTCCAAACTTGAAACTTTTGTATTTCTATACTGGAAATACAGTATAGCCAAAACACAGAAATGGTGCTAATTTTTATTTCACGTTATACGTATAATACATGAAGAAAATGTGCGCGCGAAAGAGGATACTTCTGCAACATCGAAGTGACCAATTTTGCTTCCCTAAAACTTCAAGTTGCTAACTTTAGCCATTTTAGAGAGAGGGTTTTATATGTGCCCAGAAAATGGCCAATTTTAAATGTTATATTGTCTTGGTTTAAAAAATAATCATTTAAAATGCAAATTATTCACATTTCTTTGAGTATTGATACTAAAATTGGTGTAAGCTTCTAGAAGCATATGACCTACACAAATTGTTGCTTAAATTAAAGCATTTCATGGAAAAGTAAAAAAAATCTGTAGTGGCCATAACCATGTCAACTTCATGGTGCAATATCTTCATTTTGAAATTGCAATATCAATTTAGCATTTTAGAATGATAAACTTTTTCAGGTTTATATGTCTTTTCATGTGAAATCTAAATTGTTCAAGTTTTATCTAAATGAAAATTAAGATTCAAAAAAAGTTTCAGACTTTTGAAACACTTTTAAGCACCAAACACTTTTAAGCACCAATACCATATACAGTATATAAAAAGTGAGCTTGTTGCAAAAAATGTTATTTTATATATATATATATATATATGAGAGAGAGAGAGAGAGAGAACACTTTTGCAACAAGCTCATGGGGGTTAAATGCCACAGGCCGCTGCATATGTGTGAGGTAGAACAAGTCTGTCAGTGCAATGGCCACTTATGAACCAGGTGCCTTCAGAGCTGAGCAGGAAACACAAGGTCACTTGTTTCAGCAGAAATGGCAGTGCTAAGTGAAACTCCGATCTGGTCAATAGGTGATACGCCCTTCTGCCACACAAACACTTTACACAGAACCCACCCCCTTGCTCCCATACGCTCACTCCTCTCAGTCTTTCTTTAATGACAGCGTTGGCTTGCTGAAGGTTACCTGTGCCTGCAGGGCAGACATTAAACGTGTGTGTGTGTGTGTGTGTGTGTGTGTGTGTGTGTGTGTGTGTGTAAGAGAGTGTTCACTCTATTTTCGACTACATAAATAGCCATTTCCCATCAGTGCAAACCCACTTTCACTATGCCGTCCCACCACCCAGCTGAAATGTCTCAGCAGACAGACACACAGACAGTGGATTTCATTGTATTTCCCTGCACTCTCTCTCCCCAGTCAGGCTGTTAGTGTCATTTCCAGCTACGTCCCTGTGCCTCTGCTTCTCCTGGAGCACAGGACTAATGATGCCGCTTGTACATTTGATTTAACAGGCGGCCACTTGATATCAGGTCCACCGAATTCAGCTCACTCAGCTGCTCTCATTAAAACCACAATCAGTGGGCTGTCACAATAAAAGGGACACAGGGGCCGTCATTTGGGACGACAAATCAATTCTGCGAGTAAACAGATGGTGAATGTGGATACTACCAAGAACAAACAAATGTAGACAAGCGAAAATGTCTGGCTTAGCCATAGCGGTTATGATTTTTGTCTTCTAGTCACACTGAATTTGCCTCCCTGCTGCCCCTGGAATGCACCTCATCCAATGTCTGGTCGAGAGCTCTTCTTAAAACGCTCTGTGCTTAGCCTTACTGCTAACCCTTCTAAAATAAAAAGTATCCATCACAGTTAATCAAATTCAGCCCGACACCTCGTCAAAAACACATCGTTCTTAGTGCATGACTCAGGGTGTTAAACAAAGCAGAGTGGTCATGAAACGCAAACCGTAAGACCAACAGATTCATCCCATCCCATCATCAGCGAGCGATGCCTAATGGACGAGACGGATGGAAAAAGAACAAGAGTGAGAGTTGTCCTCACACTTGTCTGAAAGCACCATGTGTCCAGCAGCTCTTTCATATTCTAATAACGGATTAGAGAAACGGAGCCGAGTGTGTGCTGCTCTCCGCGAGACAAAAGCAAGCGTGAGGGGGTGAGTGACAGAATGGAGAGATAAGCTGAGTGGCTGGAGGAGAGGAGAGGAGAGATGAGTTGAGTGGAGGAGGACTGGGTCATCCTCACATCTCTGAGAAAGGCCGGAGAAAGGAAAGCAGCACAATTACGTGTGCGCGTGATTCATTCTGCCTTTCCGGTGAGCATGTAGGTGTTCGTCGTGTACGATTCTGAGAAAACAAGAGAAGTGAAGAAGAGGGGAAACCCACACAAACAGATGGAGAAAATGTGAACGCTCCAGACAACTGCCTACTGCAACTGTTCTGTATCTACTGTACGTCTCCAGCTTGATACGGCTGTAGATGTGCGCTTGCAGTGGTGATCAAAAGTATTGGGACAATGTGGATAATTATTATTACTCACTCACTCATCTTCTATACCGCTTTATTCTGTATTCAGGGGCGCGGGGACCTGGTGCCTATCCCTGGAGGATTAGGGCACGAGGCGGGGTACACCCTGGACATGGTGCCAATCCATCGCAGGGCACACACACACACACACACACATTCATAATTATTATTAAAAAAAAAATTTATGACGTTCTCAAATTTTTTATTTTGCTATCTTATACAAAATTCACTATTTAGTATCAAGTATTAATTTTGTAACAGGTTTAAGCACAGGTGGCACCACAGACACGGACATGAGGCGAGGTCACATTTTATTTGGAAAAATGGGGAAGGAAATAGTGAAGGTGTGCACAACCAAGTCTCCTGCTGTCTTGGCCAACAGGCCCCTCCCAGCTCTCCTTTGGGTGTGACCTCAGACGAGAGTTCCTTTTGATGTCCAGCGGCTCGGTGACTTTCCTTGCTGGCCTTTTCTCTCTTCGTCAGCAGGATCCTGAAGGCTGGCTCTACGCGAGAGCGAAAGTGTTGCGGGAGTCTTTTCGCGGTCATCCTCAATGCGGAGATCAAATAGCTACACTCAGTTCTATGGCCTTTGAAGTCCCTGGGGTGCATTACATCACTCCGCTCACATGCCACTCTTCCTTGTTTAGCATCAGCTGCAACTCTGCTCTGAAGACTTCCAGGACCTCAAGATATACGTGGGGAAAAGCCTAAGATCCATTAACACTTTTCAGATTATTCCCCGACGGCCCTACGCACACATGCAAAAGGAGAGGCCGCCTATCTAGTGAGCCTACGGAGTGATCGAGAGGCGACAAAAGATTGAGGCACATGACCATCACTGGCACACAGTGTGACGACTTTATTCTTCAAAAAACCTGCTTGATCTGGCTGGGCGTAGAGTCAAAAAGACGTCTTCACTTAAGAATTTAGGCTTTTTGTGCTTCAGAAAGTAAAAGTCTTGTTCCATTCTATTTGTTCCATTAACTAAACCAGCAAATTCAAATTAGAACGACTCTTCAGCCAGACGGACGAGAAATAATTAGTGACATCACCTGTTTTGAGCAAGGGACAACTACAATACAAGGCTTTTGACCACCAGCAAAAGTATTGATCGCTCATCAGCTGCAAGAATCAGGAGGACAGAATGAAATGCACAAAGAACCTCAGAAATGAGCTTGTTGTGGAACCAAAAGTAAAGCCTGAAGTATGGAGAGGGGGAAAATAAAAGGATCTGTTCAAAATTCAGCAGTCATTTTGGACAATTTATAAAGAAACGTGGTCAATCTGATTGGGAAGAGCATAATCATGCAACACTTCCATCATAACAAAAGGCTTAATCAAGGTGAAACAAAAGACTGGCCATGTTAGTGACCAGACCTTAACCCCAATGGGGGGGGGATTACAAAAAACTATTGAAAGATGGTGCGAGACAACCCTGGAAAAGCATCACGACAGAAAATTCTGTCGATGTCACCGGGTCACAAGCCTGATGGAGTTTACTGCAAATAAGCGAGAGACAACAAATAATTTGTGTTATTGACTTTAATTCACTTTAAGATTCACTGTTCCAATACTTTTGCTGAAATTCTCATCTCTCAAATGCATCTATTGATCTCCACCTCATATGTCTTCATTCATACATCATCCTAACCACTTATTCAATACAGGGTTGTGGGAGCCTGGAGGCTACACCAGGAGACTTTGGGCACGTTTCGGGCTACACCCTGGACAGGGTGCCAATCCATCGCAAGACACTTTCTCTCTCTCACACACACACACAACGGGCAATTTGGAAACACCAACTAGCCTAACCTGCATGTTTTTGGACTGTGTGAGGAAACCAACTAAGAATGGGAAGAACAAGCAAAGTCCATGCACACAGACCTAAGGTGGAAATCAAACCATCTACCCTGGAGGTTACCTACCATGGTGCTACCCACTACGCCACAGTACCACATCAAACATCTTCAGAGTAGAGCAAAAACCAAATGAACTGCCCTTGCTGTTTTATTACTTTCGGAGGACACAATATATGCTTGAATTGCATCAAGCACTCATTTAAACCATAACTAATTTTCTATACCGTTTATCCTGTACAGGGTCGCAGGGAGCCTGGAGCCTATACCAGGAAACTACAGGCATAACGTGGGGTACAATCAATTAACGCCAATTAACCTAATCTGCATGTCTTTGGACTGTGGGAGGAAAATCACCAAGCACAAGGAGAACATGCAAACTCCATGCACACGGACCCGAGGCGGGAATTGAATCCTCAACCCTGGTGATACAAAGCCATGGTGCTAAGCACTACGCCACCATTTGTGCCTTGCAAGCAATATTCTCTTTCCTTTTGTCTTTCCAGTGTTCAAACACATGCACAAGCATGTGTGCTCACACACACACTCACACAGCTGTTAGTTGTGAAAAGGCCTCACCAATTGCACCGTGCAAATTACTCCATTTGGGCAAATTACCTTGCTTTTTGCTTGCTGTTATCGGCTATCTGAACAAAGTGGCGCACGCACACGTGCTCTCCTTCTGTCTCTCCGTTTCCTAACAGCCAGTCGGTCGGATTATTAATATGCTTTCGAAAGCAGAAAATAGCAGGCGATTACCTTCTGAATGGAGAAAGAAAAGGGAGGAAAGACTGACAGGGTGCATTTTTACAAAGTCCACAGTGACAGGCTGACAAAAGAGAAAGTGAAAAAAAAAAAATTAGTGGGGGGGGGGATAATTGGTGTACGGGCTAGTTCAGGAAAGACAGAAGATGAGTGTGATGGAGGGAATAAACAAGGATGACTAAATGAGAGTGCCGCTGTACAAGCTTCCCTCTGTCCCTCCCTCCTTCTCTCGCTCTCGTTTCTGTCTGTCTTTTTCTTCGTTTCCTACAAACTGAGCCCAAACATGTCATTAGTACAGTCTGAGTGGATAAAAACAGAGAGCACAACACAGAGATTACAAATGAGAACAAAACCAGAAAGTGCATGTGTGTGTGTGTGTGTGTGTGTGCGCATGCATTTGAATCTCCACAGGGTTGTTTAGATGTACAGTAGCGTGCTAATTCCTACAAGACGATCCACAACAGTGCGATCTCAAAGCTCTTAGCCCGGCTTGACAGAAGACATTTTTTTTTTCAAAAACATTATACCGAATTAAATAAACTGCTACGACAAAGCCGTATAGCAGTTTATTGTGTCAGCTTAACGGGATTTCCCACGTCCCCAAATTTGATTTTGAATGCTCTGATCTGAAATCCTAGGGACATCTGTAGGAAGTTCATCCCAACTTGCCACGGTTCAGAAGAAATCCTAAAAAAAAAAATATATATATATATATATATATTTTTTTTTTTAAATCATTCTTTAACCAAAATTCTAAAATCATTAAGTTTTTTGAAAGTGGTTTGAAGCAGCTTGTTGGTGGTGTTGTGAGGTGTAGTACAGTAGGTACTTTGTAGATAAATGTGAGGAATGAGGAAGGAGATCTGACACGCTGACATTTCATATGACTGAACTTTTATAACCAATCGTAACACAGAAGGCAGGACTAACAAACGTTTGGATAAAAATACTCCTTCTATTATGAACAGATGTGAGCAGAAGCACATAAATAAAAATTTTACATTCTGATGAAGTGCTTTGAGCCTAATGTTGATGTACATCTTATGGGATAATAAGCATCCATATAAACAGTTAAGTTGGAATCTCTAGTTGGAATGATTTCAAATCAGATTGAAGGAATATTACCAGCGTAAACGCAGCGGGTGTTATAGAGTCATGGAGTCACAGAGTCGAGTGATCAAGAACAGTCTAGAAAGGTGGTGCGAAGCAAATGTGTGGAAGTGATTTATTTTTATTAATCAAAATTATTATTATTATTTTTTTTAAATCACTGAAGACTCCTTTAAATAATGCTTTTGTTACAACTCTAAAGCAGCTCAGCAAATAATTTGCACCTACTGTAACAACCCGGCTGTGTGACGGTTTAAGCCACACCACCCGCAGCCGTGTAGAGGAATGACATTTTGCCACCTCAAATACAAACTTAACTTGAAATCTTATTATATTATAATAATATTTTGGAGTCAGTGTGATGGATCAATACATGAACAAAAGAATCATGATCTGTAACCGGATCAAATTCACCCTGTATCTAAAATCTAATACTTTTAGACAAAATTACGTGTAATACTAAAAGTTCCTGTGAAATGTTAACACGATGCTTACTTTATAATTTTATCACTGTTGTGTAACATTGTGTTTCGAAATCTCAGCCCAGTTTGCTTATTTTATGTTATCTGGCTTTCAAAGTAGCTCCGTTCATCGAGTGTAAAGCATGAAAACCTTCACCATAGCGTCACTTGGGAATCTCAGCTACCTTCATGAAGTTTGTTCCGACTTACTTGCCCGACCTATTAGCTCCGAGTGTGGCTCGAAATACACAGGATGAACAGTGCAGCGCAGCGCTGTGACTCAGACGTTTTGTAAGCGTGTATGTGTGTGTGTGTGTGTGTGTGTGTGTGTGTGTGTGAGAGAGACAGAGTGTGTACGAGTTGCCTTTACCCACCCACTCAGACCATGCTTCAGTAACCTGCTTGGTGATTCAGGTGTCACTGCAGTGCTCGTGACATTTGGAATCAAGGAGTCGCTCCTTGAGTTGTTCGTCCATTTTTTCCCCACTCAGGAACCTGCGTTTAATACTTCATCGCATCCCAAAAGTAAAATGGAAAAACATCACTGAAAAAAAAAAAAGGCTTCAGAAAAATGAAACACAATCACGATCATAAATTTTTTATGATGATACATTGTTTACAGTAAAAGTTCATGAAGTATATAATAAAAACAGCACATCAAAGACACAGAAAATCAAATAATACTAGGTCCACAGGAGTGTCTCTGGGAAAAAAGGGTCAAAGGTCGTCCTGGACTAGACGGCGTGGACGAGTCTTCGAGAAAGTCGCAAGGTCGCAAACCACGAGCTTTTCATGATGTCAAGCATTTTAATGCACATTTATCAGCATGAATTAGAATTAATCAGGCAATCAAGCTTCCAGGTGCATTAGCATATTCGTTCCCCAGAGACATTAGGTGTGTCTCGAAGCTGCACAGGCTGCTACACTAAATATCCTAACATGCACCCTATGTAGTGCAGGAGTATTCGAATTGGGACGCGATCGCAGACATAGAATCCGATGCTTGAATAACTTGGAATGAATTGTTGCGCTACAGCGACACCTGATGGCCAAAATGAAGAGAGTCTATAAGAAACCGAGGTGGACAGTACAGTGTTCAGGGTGACGTTACAGTGCGTAGATTTCCTGGTACCTCAGAGAAGGAGTGGACAAAGTAAAAGACGCTCAGTCCTGCGTGAGGTTACCGTAGCGGTTTTCCACATACTGAGTGAAGTCGAAGTCCTCTACGGCGAACTCGACGTCCTTCCACTGCTTGGCCGTGCGGTTACCCTGAGGACTCTTCATCGAAAAGCCCTTTATACTTAGACACGGCAAGACCAAGCTCTTAAACTTCACCTCCATCCCCCAATCCTGCAAAAAAAAAAAAAAAAAAAAACAGAAGTCAAAAAAGGAAAAGGACAAATGTTAGCTCACTTGGTTCTATGTTACAAATTTGGGAGTTTCTCGCACGTGTTAACACACGTTACCTTTCCACATGCAGCACAGCTGATGGTACGACCCGGCTCCCAATCTTCAAACGTCCGTTCCAAGTAAACTTGCCCTCCAGCCTTATAGAACGTCCTGTAAAGGACACAAACACACACGGAAACCATGGCAACCAAGAATAAGTCAACGTATAGTATAATGACACCCATGACGGTTAATTCTTTCTTTTTTAACGCCATGCCAGCTTCTATGGCTATATTCATATCGCGACTCACTCGAAATCAGGGTTGACGTTGACGTGCTGCGTGTCGTTCACGAGTCTCATGTCATCTCCGCGAGCGACGGATCTGAAGCAGCCGCGGCATTCGAACGCTACCTCAACTGGGTCATAGCGGCGCCTTCTCTTGTCCTTCTGCCTGGCCTCCAGGATGCGCGTCGTCACTGCCTCCCTCTGCAGCTCCAAGATCTACGTCCGTGAAACAAACCAAAAATTATATACACTACCGTTCAAAAGTTTGGGGTCACTTTCTAACTCCATGATGGTTCCTGATTTTTATTTCTTTCTAC
>JAQMYJ010000008.1:7038268-7051181 GCA_030014305.1 Clarias laeviceps
GAATGTAGAAAATAAATCACTAAACAAAAACAAAGAAATTTGCAAGTGACCCCAAACTTTTGAACGGTAGTGTATGTCAAAATGTTTTTCTTTCTTAGGACCCACTTTTTAAACTGACAAACCAAACCATTTATCTGTGCATAAATTACTCTTATTTTATCAATCATTCTCATTGCCATCTACATTTACGTATTTGGCAGACGGCAGTGGAATCGAAATCAGTCAAATTCACCTACACAAGACAAATGAGCCGATTTATTATAATGATAATAATAACGAAAAAAAAGCTCGGTGCGAGACCTTTCGGTGAAACTCCCTGGGCTCCATGCTCTGCACGTGAGCGATCGCCTTGCCCGTCAACTCCTCCAGATATTCGTTAGTCTTCTCCTTGCGCATCTCCCGTCCACCCGCTTGTGTCACCACCGAATAGACGCTGTCCTTCGCCCTGGCCCGCCCACTGGCCTGCTGTTGTGCGATCTCGTTGGTCAGCAGACCGTACCGGACCACCACGTTGCATTCCGGGACGTCGAGGCCTTCCTCGGCCACGCTGGTCGAGATCAGGAGGTTGAGGTCTCCGTCTCGGAATTTCTGAATGGTGTCTTTTTGCTCCCTCTACGAAGACAGACATGCACCACGTTTGACATTCGGCAATGCTCGGAAAGATCAGACATGTCTTCCAACCAAAGTCCTACCTGTGTCATGTGGCTGGCTCCGGTTCCTGCCCCGACCAGATTAGCAGCTTGGATGTTGGCTCGCCGCAGCGCAGGGTTTGCACGCACCCAGTCGTAGAGGCAGCGGGTGATCTCGCGGGTTTTGGCGAAAATTATACCGCGCGAGCTCTCGTCTTTGAACTGGTCGACCAGGGTGCGCTGCAGCCGGTCCAGTTTGGGATTCTCATGTAACGCATTAGACGCAAGTTGCATCAGCTCCACTGTGTTCTCTAAGTAAACAATAAACATCATCATTGCTTGACACACTGAGACTGAAATAATAAAAAAAATTTTTTTTTTAAAATCCCAGATCTATAACCAATTTAATCATCATATGAAAATGTTCATTAAAATAAACACTGACACTGCAGTATATATATTGACTGAAAAGCATCATTATGGTTATTATTTCTAAAAGAAATGTGGTGATGGACTGGACCAGACGAGTCTGTACCATTAAAAAGTCCTGTGAGAAACTCATCAGTGAGGTCTATCACATTTCTCCTCTCTGTGTCGTAGAACTCCTCCAGAAGCCTCAGAGCATCCACCATGCGCACGGTGTCGTTAATGAGCAGAGCGTCGTTGTATTTTCTCAGGTGGAGAGCACATCTTGCCAAAGTCCTGTTCTTGTCCTGCACACCTGAAAACCACACAAACATTAACATTTAGGCAAAAGATTTCTCATTAATGTGGAGTCTACTGCTAACTAACTTAACAGAGCTGTGTCCTTCTTGTGTAATAGATTTCCACCAGCTCAGACTGTAACCATAAACATGGCTGTTAATTAATTTATTTTCTATATAGCCCATATATTAGCCCAGGAATTTTAGGGGACAAGGGATTGAAGGGACACGCTGGACTGTCACAGGGTTATATCATGTTTTGGAGTCACAAACAGGAGAAGCTGAACTTGTAACTAGTACAATCTACATCTCCTCCTCCTCATCATCATCATTGTCGTCTTTATGAAAATGATTCATATCAAACTGGAAATACATCATCTGAAAAGTCTGTCTTGTCAAAATGTCTTTAAACTTTTTAAAAGTTTTTCTTTCTTAGGACCCACTTTTTAAAACTGACAAACCAAATCATTTATATGTGCATAAATTACTCTTATTTTATCAATCACTCTCATTGCCATCTACATTTATGTATTTGGCAGACGGCCTTTTTATCCAGAACGACTTACAAAAGTGCTTTGAAGTTTCCGTTTGTTTGTTTGTTTGTATTGGGATTTATTGCCCTATCAGCTTCTCAGGCTATTTCACGGCAGATACATTTTAAACATTAAACTGATTTATTCGAACCAATATACAGTAATATGTTATAATGTAAGGGATTTAAAGAGTTGTGGAAAAAGTGAATAAAAATAATAAAAATAATAATACTAATAATAATAAATAATAATTAATACATTATAACATGGCCTTGGCAGAAGAACAAGACTTTACATAAGGTTCTTTATGTCCACTTTCGATAAAAATTGTAAATGTTTTTCTGGTTTTGTCTGGCAGAATATGATTTTTAAATCTTGTTCTGGTAGAAATTGTTTTTTTAATGGTATTAAAACTTGGGCAGGTCAAAAGTATATGCTTTATGGTTAGAGTAGTGCTACAGTGCTGACATTTTAGAGCTTCTTCACACTTTAATCAACACGCATGGGTTAAATTTCTATGGCCTATACGGCACCCTGTATATACGACCTGGTCGGGTCTGGATTCGACGGAGTGAAAGCATCTTTTTCCTACCACTGGGTTTATTTCGAATAATTAGTTGTTTTGGTACTGTTGCCATTCTGCTTGGCATTTATTTAATATATACTGATTTATCAATGGCTTGAGGTCAGAGGGTGGGATTTGATATACACAAATTTTTTCTGTAAGGGCTTGTTTTGCTGCCATGTCAGCTTGTTTGTTTCCCGTATGACGTTTCCGTAATTGGATAGATACTTACACTGGGTTACTAGGTTACGAAGTGCCACCAGTCATACACAGTTGGGAAGAGTTAGCCCAAATACTGAAGAGACATATACGTCTTAAGACATTGTTTAAAGATCGCAGTACAGACATCTAGAGGAAGAGAAAGTACTATTCCTCTCCAGAGTTGCCATGGAAGTATCCTCTGACCTTTCTTTTCCAGCTCCACCACATCAGCCTCGTACTCCTGAGTGCCTAACGCCCGCAGAGGGAACTTCTGATCCGACATCATGAACTCGTGAATCAGCTTCATCATCATCTTCAGGTGATCACCGAACGGGTCCTAAAAACAGACCAAAAAAAAACAAAAAAACAAAAAAAAAATACGCACACAATACTAGGTTGAAAAACTCATTTAGTCAGTGGAGATGTAATAAGAGTATTCAATAGAACACAAACCTACCCAAAGCCGCTCATCCACGATGTCATAGTTCTTCATTGGTCTGGGGACGGCAGCTTTAAGCTCAGTCTTGTAATTTTTAGTCGACACGATAACAGAGTCCAGGTTTGCACAGATCTGTTTGATTAAGAAACGTCAACATTACGCGATTTAAGGTTTTTCATAATTAAAAGCAAAAACAAATCTCTCCTTCAAATGAACAGCTTTGTTGAGGAACATTCATTAACACACATCCCAGTTGAGTTGTACCTCCAGGACGTGTGCGATGGCTCCGTCCAGCGTCCGGGCTCCTCCTGTTCCCGGTGACGCTGTAAGGCCCAGGATCTGAGGCAGACCTCTCACACCTTCGATCTTTTTTCTCACGTAGCGTGCCATTATTTTATTATACACTGCTTCCTTATGAGTATGATGGCACTCGTCAATGATCAGCAGCGTGAAGTCTGAATGTTGACATGACATCGTTTAATAACTTGGATTATTAATTCAGTCAATAATTTTGTTAATTATTCAGCATTACAGATCTCTTGCATTTTCACAGTGTCTTTTTTTGCTCCTGGAAACCTATATGTGTCCATGTCGCAGGTGTTACCTGTCAGCTCCACGTGCTTGGTCTCCTCTTTGTTTATCAAGGCGTTCTCCAAGATCTGTGCTGTGCAGATGACCAGGCTGGTGTCCCTCACCACGTAGGCAAAAAAGTCCTTCTCGCTACTCTCTCCGCTGATGGCCACCATTTTCACCGAGTTACCCAGGAAGGGACGGAACTCTTTCTCAAAGTGCTGATCCACCAGGTGCACCTAAAAATACACACAATTATCATTAATAATATTTTATCATTATTGATACAATATTGCATAAACGTAGGCAAAATACTGAAGCCGCAACATGGTTACTGTATAAAAGGGAACAACTGATCTACAAGCACACAGTGCTTAATTACCAGATTATTCCATTAGATTTAATTAATCAGATTTACTACTATTCACATCTAATGCACTAAATGGTTTTGCACCATAATACCCGAATAAACTGCTGGTATTTTCTGATCTGCAACAATGTCTACATAGATCAAATGGTGCAGGGTGCTTGTTGTTACCTCATATAATGAAAAAAAATATATAGAATAACTTTTATAGTCTTTTATGAATATATTTATTTTTGGTAAAGTGGAGAACTGGGGGACTCATGAGCGTAGAGTTTCATGGTGAACTGGTATGTTTGGCTTTTGATAGTGAAGTGACTGGTTGTCTTGCTTCCCAACTCTCAACTGTTCTATCATCCGGGTCTCTCTTTTAGTTATGCTGTCATATCTAGACCTGCTGGAGTTCCTGTCACCCTGATGACCCACTTCTCCATGTCTGGAGGCCTCTGGTTGCTGCTGAGAATGGCCCTGTATGGTCTTGTTTGGGTTGCATGTGGTGACTGAGGACAGTTCCACTCACCGACCACGAAGATGGTCTTGACTTGGCTTTAGTGGTCAGTTTTTTTTTTATTATGGATTGTAACTATCTATTCCTGCTATCCATTATTACCCAAACGAGGATGGGTTCCCTGTTGAGTCTGGGTTCCTCTCAAGGTTTCTTCTTATTGCCACACTCATGGAGTTTTTTCTCGCCACCGTCACCCTCGGCTTGCTCATCAGGGAGAACCTGATCATTTTGATTCATACACATATTTCACATTTCATGCAAATTTCCATAATTTTCCTTTGATTGTGTAAAGCTGCTTTGCGACAATGACTATTGTTAAAAGTGCTATATAAATAAAATTTTATTGAATTGTATTAACTGCAGTCGCTCAAGAGTTTAGGATTGAAACCAACATTTTGTTCTCAAGCATCCATCAGTGAAAATGGGCCTTATATTAACAAACACCTGTCCCGTTATAATTACCTTTCAACCTTACAGAACACAGATGTAGTGGGAATTGATTTGAGGTCATACAAGTTGGTTTCACCAAATTGAGGATCTCAAGATTTCTTCCTATTGTCATCTTAAGGAGTTTCTCCTCCCCACCGCCGCCTTTGGCTTGCTCATCAGGAACAAATTGATATTGTTATACTACTGTTACATATTTTTTTTTATTTATATCTATAATTATTTCTGTAAAGCTGCTTGGCAACAATAAACATTGTTAAAAGTGCAATACAAATATAATTAGTTCTGTGCTTTAATTTTATACAAAGCCATCAATCTTTATTTCAAATTAAACAAACAAACAAAAGTTATATAACTATAATTGACAGATAAAGGCATTTCGAAATATCAATCTACTGAAACACATTCTATAAATTAGGAAATAATACATTAAGCTGCTTGTTTGAAGATCATGATTGTTTACACAGCTGGTTGATGTTTGTTGTCTGGACCTTAGTGCTCCGTACCTTGTTGACGAGAACAGCCACTTTGGCATTGGTGTGCGTCTCTATGTGCTTCTTGGCCACGTAGACAGCAGCTCGAGTCTTTCCTCCACCTGTAGGCAGCCAGATAATGCTGTTCTCCCTTCTCAGAGCCGCCTGGACCACCTCCTGCTGGTACGGCCTCAGTGACATGTCCGCCATCTACACAAAACATGCACAACACAAATAACCACCAATCAATCCACCACTGGTTTGTAAGACTTTGGATTTCTAAATAAAATGCCAAAAGGTCTGAACAGTAAACTAAAGCGTTCCCCCTTAGCACTAACTGACAACTACACAAATCTCTCAGGTGAATAGACTGTATTGTATATCTACACATGCAATTAAATTTAGTGTTTTTTGGCTTACTTGAAAGCATTAAACATAACCAACATATTTAAGAATGGCTCCTTTTTGTCAGCTATTTAAATGTCATTTAAATCATGTACCATTTTCCTGACTTTCTTAAACTTCTATAACTTCTTTAAATTGATGAGTCAAACTGGGACTGAACGAAAGCGTAAAACTGATGTTACAGGAATTCGACTGACACATCTCTAGTACAGTCCTGACCTCGCTTCAAGTCATCTTCCGCAGTTAGAGGAGTTCCTGGGAGGCCAGGGTTTTAGACGTGAAGGAGGCAGTCCGATTAGCTCTGGCGTACTGAGAAAAACTTAAAGGTATCCAAGCACTAGTGAAGCGCTGGGATAACTGCATTAGCGTAGCAAAATCGGATCACAATGAAGTTTTTACTCTCATAACCATGTTGTAATTCTGTACAAATCAAAATTCCCGGTTTGACTTGAACAGCTCTAATATATTTAAATATGACAACTAGGGCGGAAAAAAATTAAAAATAAATCAGCTTTATTCAACATCAGCTATAGTCATTTTACAGATAAAGCATTATGTAATGTAGCACAACTGCCTTAGTTCCAAAGGTTCCTGCTTGTTCTCTCACTGCATTATAAATAGCAAAGAAAAACATTAAAAGAACTAAAGATTACCTTTTCGTCGAGCAGTCACTGGATGAAGCGTGTTGTGATGTGAGGAGGAATCATCTGCTCTGCTCTTTAAACAGGTCAGCAGGTTGATCTAAGAAACGAAACTGAACAGTGACAGGGAGTGGAAAGGAAGGGCCCAGTCTAGGGGGGGAAATGACACACAGCACTGAGGGACAAATAACAAATGATATTCAGTTGATGTGCGCGCGGAGTGGTAGCAACAATATGTGACAGCAACGTATGATGACTTGTAAAAGCTTCTTCAAGGGGAAAAAAAAAAATTGCCTTTTTTTTTTTTTTTAAATGGTGATTGCTTACGATTGAGGAGTAAGAAAAAATTTAACCTGCTATGCTTGAATGTGCAAAAAAAAGCAGCGAGATGGTTTGCTTCAAGTTTCTCTAATCTTTTAGAAAGAGCATAAATGACTAAGGAAAGATGAAAAACAGTTAAGAAGAGTTTCACATATAGACGATTACAAATAAAAAATTGCACACACAAAACAATATAAAAGGCATAACAGGATGTAGGAGAGAACCTTGAGGAGCCCTTCATGCAGCCAGGTGACGTTAGGAAAGAGAAACTGAAGGGATTCCCCTCGACTGTCTCACACAGATTAAATAAAACGAAAACAAACAAATAATTAAAGAGGATATGACAACAGTTTACCTTTTCATTTGATATGCCTCGGTTTCCAAACCAATACAAAACGTTATTAAAAAAAAATAAATAAAACAGGAAATACTTTAATAACCAAAACTGATACATTATAAAAAAAGGTTTATTATTTTTTTTGTATAAACAGAATTACAGTACAAAGAAATGCACCAACATGTAACCAAAGTCATGATCATTCCCGTTTTTTTTTTTTTTTTTTTTATTGTTCACAGGACATACAAGTACCAAAAAAAAAAAAATAAATAAAAAATCATCCTGATACAACAATAAAAGAAAAATCTGATTGAAGAGCTTCCATTAATAATTTCAAGAGCACTGTGTAAAACTCTGCGAAGTAAAACAATAAGAACGACCAAAAAAAAAAAAAAATCATCAGCCAACATCATGAGCTTATTTGTTTAATGCAAAGAGTAAGGTTGCCGAGATCATGCAATACCGGAACAGGAACAAACAGACGTGTACACGGGGTGTGTATTAATCCGTGTTATAAAAGCATTCTTCACACACCTTAATGAAAGGGTTACACGTGGTACAAGTGTCTGTTTTATTCTGAGGTCTTTTTTTTTGTCCCGGAAACAGAAGATGAGCTTAGAAATGTAAGTTAAGACACCGTTAAAGCACTTTTATAAAAAAAGAAAAAGAAAAAAAGAAATAAAGAAATTACCAGCTTACGTTATTACAGTGGAGATTGGCATGACATCAATGATTTATATATGGCTTATACTTGCAAAATGAATAGAGATGGAAACCCATGATGTGCTGATCTGATATACCGAGGATAAACGTTCCCATGTCATGAAGATTTATTTTTTTGTGGTCCGGGACACACTGTACACAGACGTGGCACGTAGTAAGAACAGAGCACAAACTGTTTTAAAGCATGCTGCCATCATGCATGCCATGTTTTACAGGATCAGCACAACTGCAGACTACATTAGCTGGATACTCATAGCTTTGATATTAAACAATGAAGTCTTAATTCGAGGCAAACAACCAGTAGCCATGACCTTACAGTCCAGAGAAGAACGACAGTAGCTCAATGGCCTGGGCAAGATTCCATATGGATTCACTGAAGGAATGGCACATATGGGAATGCAAAGAATAATAAAAATAATAATTAGAAAAAACAAACAAAAAACCCTGATGTATACGATTTTATAAGGACAATTAATTAATACAGAACACTTGTGACTGATAACTGGCCTCGACTCCTCCAGGAGCAGTATGCATTGTTAACGTTGATACCATTATTTATGTATTTTTATTATATTTGCTTGTGAATTTTTCTCAAAGAAAGAAAAAAAAAAAAAAAAGTCTCTAGTGGAGCATTTTTCCCCTAAATATGGCTGAGAGATGTTACTGAGTAAACTCTGAATCTGTAGCATATTTGCAGAATTGGACACCATTTATCTAACCATTTTAAAAAAGGAAATCTTAATCAGCAGGCAGTGAAGTAGCCCAGAGTTCTGAACATGACGTCACAGGAAAATAATCAATCATTCAATCAATGGGTTGGTGCGATGTGGGCCAGTGTGACATGGGGTTACTACTAACCCTTTAAACGTACAGTGGTACTTCCCAGTAACCATTGAAGTGTTTTATTCCTTAGACACAAGAAATCTGCCAACGACTACACTTTTTTCTTTTTACTAGTTATGGAGCAACATGCACTTTTTCAGCTAAAAATTTTTAAGATTTCAATATTGTGGAGCGTCCGAGAAACAAGGTTTCTGTTATAACGTATATTATAGCAGCTATAAACGGTCGTCCCCTCATCAGTCTCTCTTGAAGTTAATAAGACATTAATATAAGAAGTTAATAAGAAGAGAGGGAAAAAAAAGAAAAAGGGGGGAAAAAAAGAAAAAGGTACAACTTGTCATGTCCTGAACTCTTTCTGAAAATGTATAAAGACAGAGACGGTGCAGTCGTTTCAAAAGTGCTGACACAAACAGCTCCTTAAAGAAAAATTCATGTCGGTGATTACACGTTTTTTTTTCTCTCCCTCTTTTTTTTTTTCTAAAGTATTATCAGCATATGTGACATGTCTACCAAACACAATGTGTACTATTTGCACATTTACACGCACACACGCACGCACACAAATACTGTCGAGTCGGCCAAAAAAAAAAAAAATGTATACACGCTTCAGGAAAAGAAAACCGTTAACATAAATATTTTAATAGTAAATTTATTGCTATATGTTATACATTAATGATAATTATATGATAATTATATGATCATAGTCTATTATCATCCTTTTTTTCCCCCCTGAAGTGTGTTTATAATTTTTTTGACTGACTCTGTGTACATGTCTATGATTGTGTGTGTGTACAACAGAGTGCTGTTTATTACACACACACACCGCTCAAAAGTTTAGGATCACTGTCTAACTCCAGGGTCGTTCCTGATATTTCTCTCTCTCCACACTGTCAATCAACGCAGGAGGCGTCCAAAATATACATTAATCTCCTTTGAATGGTTGATATTGAGGCATATCTGCTACTTATACACTGGAAAGTCTTCATAACGTGTCTAATCTGAGGTGCCGTTTGTTAATCTGTGATTTCTGAAGCTGGTGACTCTAAATTAACTTCTCTGCAGAACAGATACATTTTGGTCTTGCTTTCCTGAGCTGATCTTCATGAGAGCCGGTTTCATCATCATCATGGCGCTGGATGGGTTTTGCAAACGCACTTGACACAATACAATTCTTGCAAGGACCGATCCAGTAAGGCTGACCTCCGCATCTGAAAATTTACAAATGACTGTTGCTGCTGTTGTTACAAAATTACCAAATTCAATACGTGTAATTCCATATTTTTGAAATCTCCAGTGTTGTCGTAGAATGTAGACAATAAATCACTAAATAAAAACAAAGAAATTTGCAAGTGATCCCAAACTTTTGAGCGGTAATGTGCATGTGTTTATATGTATGACACAGATCAGCCAAAACATTTATGCATGTGTGGGGAAAATACTTGCCCGTCATGTGCGATCTCACAGAAAAGCTAATGCAGCAAAACTCACTGAAAAAAACAACAACAAAACATTTACACTCGCTATGATGATAGGAAGTCATAAGAACGCCCAGTGAACGGGGCCCGGCAGGCAAAGAGCCCAAGGCCACCTGTTCAGCCTGCAAACTCCCCAGATCCCAACTCGATCAAACACATGGGATGCCCGGTGTAAACATGTCTGATCCATTGAGGCCCAACCACAGAACCCAGAGCACCTAAAGGATCCACCGTCAGCAGTTGAGGGGACAGAACTTCCCAAAGAGGAATCTGACAATATCGAGGTAAATGTTATGGCTGATTGCTGTAGATATAACAGAGCTGGTGAAATAAATCAAAACCTTCTGACCAATCAGAATTGAGCATTCGACAGCGACGTGATATAAAATAGTATGTATAGTATTGTTACGAACTGGCTTAATTAAACATGTAATGTTCTCTTAACAGTGTGTGTGTGTATGTGTGTATGTCTAATGTGCCAAAAACAGACAAACAATAATAATAATAATAAACGTCCAAAAACATTTTTTCGCCCTCTCCCGTATAAACGCTCGACCCAAATTAGTTTTACCCTCATTACGTCCTCAGATGCCCGGTAACCTCTCACGCATCTCCTCCCCCACACTCACTCCGCAGATAGTTCGTCCTCATCCGTCTCTACACGAGCGAGTTTTCTGCCCGTCGTTTCTACACATCGCGTCCCGTTAAAACCCCTCCACCTGTGAACTGGGGGTCACTTGTCGATCAGGCCGCTCTCTTTCAGTTTGAAGTAGAAGAATTTTTCGAGCGTGTTGGCGCACTTGCAGTACTCGCTGTCGGGTGGGTTGTACTCTCTGCAGTTGGTGATCACTCGCTGCAGGTCGGCGATGAACAACTTCTTGGTCACGTAGTAGCGGTTCTTCAGGCGCTCTGTCATGGTCTTCAGGTCTAACAGACAGAGTTAGGTATTTTATCACAGGTGGAGATTAATTTCATATTTTAAAACACCTTTCATATAAATGGAGAAACATTTTGCTAATGTGTGTGGATCAGGGATTCTCACACCTGGACCCACATTTAACTAAAATATGTCAGTCGACCCCAGTAATGTGAGGGGGTTACATCCTTAGAGCACCCTCGAATTGTTTAAAAAATAATAATAATAATAATAAAAATAATAATAATAATAATAATAAACAAATGAGAATTTTGGATGTGGTCAAAAAAAAAAAAAAAAGCCTATTTTTATATTTTATTTAAATTAATTAATTAAATAAAGATAAACCACAGTAATGTTGTGTCTCCCGCAGTGCTAAAATGTAAAAATAGCGATGTCACCCCTACTGTATATGTGCTGTAATTCATGCAAGCACATTTTCTTTGGTATGTGAAATTTAGCTGAATTAACTTTAATATTTATGTTGGAAAATTTGTAAATTATATTGTTCTTAACAGTTTAGCATTAAAATCCATGAAAAAATATATCTTGCCATGAAAAAAGGCATTTAAAATAAATTGCAGAGGATATTTTTGGTTTCCGTAAAATCCTAAGGGTTGAGAATTTAATTATTTAAATACACAACAATAAGACTGCAGTTATTTAAAGAAGGCAAGTGTTTTATTATTTTTTTTAAATAACCCTGACAATTTCTAGGCTGATTTGGTTTACTGAGTTACTGAGATTTGGATTCACCACGTCAAACAGGCGTAGAAACACCGGAACTCAATTACAGTACAAATAGGATAACACAATTTAATAAAAATTCTATACAAGATGTACTATAAATGTAAATTTGATGAGAATATGGGAGACCAAAATGAAATTTATCTTCATGTGCGTGTTTAACCTGAAAACCTTTAACCTGAGTTTGTGCTTACAATTTGACTCGCAACATCTAATATTATGGATTCATATTTAAAAAAATATTATTTGTATTCCTTAAAATTCTTGGTAAATTAAATTTGTGTGACAATTGTGTAACTAAACTAAACTGTTCAGTAATATAAGCAGTCACATACTAACAGCTGAATGTTTAAAAAATATTTAAAAGAATTTAATCGAATCTGGTAACTAAAATCTGTACGTTTTAACACACTGTGGTGCATGTCAGATGCTGACAATATATTTCTAGCATTTTTTATTATTATTTTTTTTTTTACAAAGTATTGTAATGTTTGATCCTTCAGATTTTTTTTTTACATTTTACATTATTACAGCAGTGGGTATAATTCAATTTAATCAAAACTACTTGCTTATAAAATACCTTGAGGTATTACATTTATGAACAATCCAAACAGAAGTGTTTGTTTTTTTATGTTATGTTTTGCTGTGCTGTGGTTTTGTTGTGTTATGCTGTTGTTGTTTTATAGAGGTTGTCAATAGCTACAAGAGGATAAACTGACCAATGGGAAATCTGATGATCTCATAGTAATCTGGAGCTTCAGATTTCTTCACCGGCTCCATGAAGGGCCAAGCATCAGGGTGTGTCTGTAACACACAAACACACACACACACACAAATACGGAGTGCCAAAGGTTTATACACAGATGGATATTTACATATAAAATGATTTACTTTCGACATACACTACCGTTCAAAAGTTTGAGATCACTTGCAAATTTCTTTGTTTTTGTTTAGTGATTTATTTTCTACATTCTACAACAATACTGGGGATTTCGAAACTATAAAATAACACATATGGAATTAGGTAATTACGTAACAACAACAAAAACAACAGTTAGTTGTTATTTTAAGA
>JAQMYJ010000008.1:7081943-7100469 GCA_030014305.1 Clarias laeviceps
CTCCACATCATTGCATTCAGTTTTTATTCACAATTTGTTTAGTGTCCCAACTTTTTTGGAATCCGGTTTGTACAATACACATGAGCTACTTCTGTAGTTGAACCGGAAGTAGAACCGCCGTCCGTTCATATCTGCGGAAATTCCTAACTTGAATGTTCTTATGTCGGGGACTACCTGTATTGTGATACAAGCATTTATTAAATATCCTAAAAAAATTATATCCATATTAATTTTACAATTGATACTGACTACACAGGATGCTGTGCTGCCTGCAAATGTGTAAATAGTTTAGAGTGCAACGCCTGTGGGATTATAGAGGAATGACAAGATTTTGAAAAAAATCAAAAATAAAATAAAAATTAAAAAAAAATTTATACACGCACAAATGTATAAGATTTTGTAGTCAGTGTGGAGATGCATGAACTGCCACACAAAAGATTTGCGATTCCATTCCATGTATATATGAAATAACATATATAACATGTGCATGACTAACTTAACATGTAAGCGTGTCTCAACGCTGTTGATCTTGCTGAATTTGGAGCCGCATAGACACATTCTTTTATTTTTCCTAGCGGGTGGTCCGAAATGACAAATTATGACTATGTGAATGACATTGCGGGGGATTTACTAATGTCCATTACGTCTAAAGCTGCAGGCATACATTTAAACCTGTTCCACACACACCTTACATGCCAATGTATTTTTGCCAACCACTAGCCACAGGTACCTCTGCTTCTGACAGTGGTGCAGTATTTAAAGGACGAGAACAGGAAGTGCCGCTACAAAGGAACAGGATGCAGTAGGTGAAGTTATATTATAAACTCCTTTGCTCAGATCTGGACTTGTTACTTTCAGAGTCTAACAATTCATTTGTATACTGGTGGGTTTATGTGGAAAAGTTTACTATACTATAAAAGTCCATTAATTACTGAAATGACCGGGCAGTTCTTAACACCACTGACGGGAGCAGTAATGATTATGGGTAATGATACACACACACACACGATCACGATTTTTTTGGTTTACGGTCCAATCAACAAGACCTGAGAATTAGATACAAAAGTATTTTTTTTCCTAAATTGGCAATGTATACATGTAGTCATAACTTAATTTGTTTTAAAACAACTTATTTTAATTATAATTACACTTTATAATTAATTTTAAAACCTGTAGATTTAGGTCATACACACGCATTAGGGATGGCAATCAACAGGGATCACCTGATACGATATTATCACGATACCTACGTGCCGATTCAATTTATATTTTTTCCTGATTTTATCATTTTAAGACAGTGAAGCTTTAAAAAAAAGTTGCAAAAACTCAAAAGTTTTATGCCGTTCCTTACAGCACTAGTTTTCTTACCTAAAAACCAAAGGCAGCATTTAAACATTACAAAATAACTTCAAATAAAAGAGTTTAACATTGATAAAAAAAAAAATTATTAAACAAAATAGCTACATTTTACTGAGCTAACATTTTGCAACCTGCTTCTAAAGTGTGAGATGTTCAAGATTAATTAGCGTTCGCTGTGTTTTAAGACTGGTGTAAGCGTGTGTAATGAATGAGTTTTGAGACAAATTTGCTCTCAGAGTTTGGAGAAAAAGGCAGATCAGAGGCTTTTAATGCGCATCATTTTGTAACGCCATAAAAGTGCTTTTCTCTTGTATCACACGACGCTTGTGTGCTCGATAAAGTATCGGTTATATCTGAGGCTGATCACCGGTCATGGCAGATCAAGTGCTGAAAACCAGCCAGTTCTGGTCACTGGACTGGTCTATTACAAATGTAAAAAATATTAACAATAATAAAAAAAATTGAGTCAGTATGGCACTACATAAATCACCACACAAAAGAATCGCGATTCATAACTGAATTGACTCCCGCCTATGTAATATAAGTGAAGTACTTTTTTAAAGAATGATACTCAACAGTTAAAGTCAAGACGTTCTGTAAGAGAACAATTATCGGAAAAGAAGAAAGCAGTATCTCGAGTTTTTCCAAGCTTGTCTGTGCATGTGGAGATTTTTCCAGGTAACATTAAAATTTTTGTTTCACCTTGGCTAATGTGCTGCCAAGATCTATTTGTCATCAAACAAAACAGAAAACCAAAAACGGTGTAATTATTATTCACCATCAGTGCTCTTTGTTCAGGAAACAAGCCCATGCATCGCCAAGTCCTTCATATGAAACACATGAACGTTTAAAAGCGTGCACAAAAATTTTAAACCTGTAATATCCGACAGGGAAACAATTTTTCAGCTGATCGCTATTCTAGCTTGGAGTGTAAAACTGAAACTGCGAAATACAATCGAACAAAATCTTCTGCTTGATTTAACTTATTGTCCTTTTTTTTGGGTCTTGGAACGGTTTTATTTTCCAAGCAGCAAAAGTGTAAGATTATCTTATACTTCAAAAAAGAGGAAAGGGGACATTACTGAACACAAAAATAGGAAATGCTTCCCTGGATATCGACCCAGTTTCCTGAGAACCTGCCAACAGCCTGTGTGTGTGTGTGAGTGAGAGAGAGCATTTAGGAGAGAAGACCGTTAGCCTATCTGGGGTTACAGAAGCATTCTGCATTATGAACAGGCAGATAACAATTGCTTACGCAGACACACACATACACACCTTTAGTTTTTTTTAAGCACATATATATGATATGCCCTTTTAAAAAAATTATAACACAATACTGCTTCAAATTATCTGACCTGATTGCTCAGAAAGCATAAAAAGCCACTTTCTTTATCTCCATCTGTGCTGGTTGAAAATCCAAATACGAGTTTATATACAAATGCCCTTATTCTAAAATGATCTATTATAAGCACAAAGGGATTTCCCTACTGTGTCAGGTAATCTGAATCTAAATAAAGAGGGTAAAAAAATTGTTTTCATGAAGACACATCACACAATCATTGCTATGGAGACATTACTGTAAGAAGACCATTATTTAGGATTTATAGAGAAAGAACTCTCCATTGTGAGTGTTAAAAAAAAAAAAAAACAACATCATGATGCTGGCAAAGAAACGACTTTCTAAAGCTAGTGAAATGCAACCGATAACAGGAACTAATATGTTTTGCGGATGTTTCACAACATGAAACGTGACTATAAATGGTTAAAAAATATGGTATGTCATTCTAGAATAATCTCTTGCCTATAAAAAAACAAAACGAATTGGGCCAATTCTGGGTGGTAACTGTAACTCAGGTTCACATGAAGCCTCAGTCCACCATCCTGTTGTTGATTATTTTCTTCTTAACAGAGTACCCGATTATGTTCTACTCCTTACATATTGCAATCATAACCGATTTTACTATTTTAAGACTGAAAATGCAAAGGCATTTTTCTCTCCAGGTTTTAAACGCATTAATATGAGCACTATATTTCTGCTTGTGACTCAAAGACTGACAAGTTTCTCCTTAATATATTAACCAGTTAATCTGCCTTCACCCTAATGAGCAACAGCTTACACAAGTTAATCAGTGACCGGAGCTGAATTTGACCCTGTCATAAACCAAGAGACCGGATCTCTCTTAGACTTGTATGAGACGAAGACCAAATTAAAGAATCCCGGCTATTATTTTTAATCGTGTTGTTCGCAATTATGCCTGTTCATAACCAAATTAAAAACAGAACATATCAGGCTCCAAAAAAAAATAATAATAAAAAAATGTGACGTGTGACTTTAAACGATTTACAGTTCATCACATGATGCTACATTGCTCTGAACATGAGTGGTCAATGTGAGATACTTCGAACTGAGCGAGTGTGTTTCGCTTTCACGTAGCACAGCAAATAACCACCGAGATGAGATAAAGTGGTAGTGGTGACTTTGTGCGTGTATGCATGTGCGCAAAAAAAAGGGGGGGGGCACATGTTACCAAAACGACCAGTTGTGGACTGACACACATTTGACAGGAAGAGAGCATTCTGGATTGAAGAGAGAGGCTACAGCTCTGAACATAAACCGAAAGGTGCAGCAGTTCTATGACTGTAAATTAAAGAGCAAAAGTCCATCCTGGTGCTGAACAACATGATACAACAAGATTTCACTTTCAGCATTATTGCTGCGCTTGTATGAGCCTAGCATGCCCAATATCTACTTACTCAACCATTCTGATACGTATTCTCCTTTTTAGAAGTCTAACAGAGCAACAAGCAGGATTATCCCAAAAGGTTTTCCTTCAGTTAAGTGTTTCGAGGATAGGCAGCGCTGCCTCTCATCACACATCGATCCGAAATCTCTCCTAAGTGTTAAATTGAATCAGGATTTGGTGAACATAAACGTCATAGAAGATGATTTTCCCCCCCTTGTCGAGCCATTCAGTAAGCCTTTGTGCCCTATGGTGGAGGCAGGGTCATCGTAGAAAAGACCACACCCATCAAGAGGTCAGAACAAATGTCATTTACACATACAATGTCACATAAATGGAGGACCACCAAAGGTACAGTGTACAGTGTATGTTTTCTCCATTCTACCACACACAGTTCAATTGAGATAGTTTAGTTAATAAATTAAATCAGGTTTGCTGAGAGCTGAGAAAGCACTAAAATATCAAGTAAAATAAAAAATGAAGCACAGTAGTTGAAAACCACTAATCAACAGTGTAACCGAGTTACCCATTGCTTTCATTCTATCTTCTATAGGTCACGTAGAATTAGACTTTTAAAAATAAAACAATTAAATTTAACTATTAAATGTACCATTTGCATTCAAAAGTACTTACCAAGGCTAACAACAAATAACTGGATGAATGGTCTCATTAAAATAATTTTTGCCAATATTTATTGATCAACACAAAATAATTGTAAAAATAAACAAATTTCTCGTCTGTGCGTATATTACCTGTTATAAATTGCAGCCTTTTGCAATCACATAATTGAACGAGTGCATATTGCGATTTCATTCAAGTCTTTGTGTTAGGGTCCAAAAAGAAAAAAAAAAAAAAAAAAAAAAAATGGGTAGCTCTCCCATGTACATGTGAAGAAACCAGACCACAAAGTCTCCACTTTCATCACTCCCACCTGCCCTCAAAGTCTAAAACACAACCCGAGATAAACTTCTTCGTTCGCAGAGTGTCGAGATTTAAACACAGACGACAATTCCTGCAGCCTTCCCATTTCTGCACATGGTGACGCCACTCGATCTTATGTCCCAGTAATCACTGAACTGACCTTCAAACCTAGAACTCGAATCACACCAAACTCGAGCTTTCCTATTCTTTACAGCAAAAACGCACATATCATCCTTAAAGATACAGGAACGGGGAGTGGGCTCATGCCAGGAGTCCACATGACCTTCAAAATCATCATACTACAGCAGTGTGCAAAAGTTTTGGACACCCCTCGAACATAACAGGATTTATAGCAACGACATTTTTTTGTGTTGGCTTTCTCCAAAATTTCTTCACGGCCACAATTGCAAAATTTGAACATTTGAAAATATCCAGCTGACATGTAACGCATCTTATCTCATTTGCACATTATGTTTTAGATTAAATGCTTCTCAAAGTGTGATTCATAATGCAAAGAGAAAGAAATCCCAACCAGTTACGCCAAAGTCATATTATCGATCTCTTACTCTATTTAACTTGGAGTTAAATGAGCCCACTAATAAAAAAAAATTAATAAAAACAAGTAACGTTAGGTCCAGAAATACTAATGTTGATCTGAATGATGAAAAGTTAAACAACAACAATAATAACAACAATAATAAAAATAATAACTATCTCCGGCTCCATTGAATAGCGAACAGCCTGCTGAGATAGTATTTTACACGTTTATTATTTGGTATTAAAGCCAACATAGAGTTGACAGAGTGTAGTCAAAGTAATGTTAAGAGTTAGAGTCAAAGCTGTTGAAAGTTTGGGTGCACTTTGGATAGGATAGGGAATGCAAACTTTTGCGCCGAGATGGAGCCACACTGACAATTCAAACCATACTGGAGGTAGCTAGACTTGTTTGTGTGTGTAAACACGGAGTGAATAAAAGCAGAGACTGAGCTGAAGGGAGTGGTAGAGAGTAGCCGCACGGTCAATTATGGCTCATGAACGACGTCAAAATGTAGAAAGCAGAAGCGTAATCTCTCTCTTCTCCTTCATGCTAACTAGCTCCCAGCTTGAGCTATCCTGTCTTATTTATTTTTATTTAAAAAATAATAATAATAATAATAACTGTAACACTAATAATAATAATAATAACAAACCCTGTAATTATACAGGCGCGTCTGCTTTTACACCAAACATTTACGCGCACGTAGCATACTTTCAGTCTACCAACGTAGCTCGAGCTAACCAACCGACCAGCTAACTAACTAACTAGCTAGCATTACGCTAACTACCAGCCTTGAGAAGTTATTACTCGACTCACGGGATGATAAGTGACCGGAATCGTTAACCCTTGTCCTGAAAGCTAACAAGCTAAGACGCTAGCTAGGCGGCTAACTTGGTAGCGTAACAGGTTAGCATCTAGCGAGATGACACAGGCGATTTAGTCCAGCGCGCGCAGACTGACCGCTGATACACACACTCACTCTATCTCTCTCTCTCTTACACACACACACGCAACGCTTAGACGTCGATAAACTCTACACGTGTAATTTACCTTACCTTTCGTAAACTGTCCTGAAAATGTATCTTGAGTCGAATTCTCCCTTCTCGCCGCCCCAAGTCGTCTCCAGTCCAGCCGACGGGCCCCGGCCTTCACTTCCGCCTGCGGGAACTGACTTCCGGATCCGCCTACTTCCGGGTGGAGGGACTGACTGAGGGAAGCCACAATCACAATTCAAGCACTGTGTTAAGCACAAATATTATTTTTCACAAAGTCTGCTGCTTCAGTGTTTTATTTTTTTTCTTTTTAGATCTTTTTAGTCAGATGTTAATATGGCATACTGAGGTATAATTACAAGCATTTCATTTAAACTTTATTTACATTTCAAACATTAATTACAAACAATTCATTAAAGTGTCAAAGGGTTTTATTGACAATTACATTAAGAATCTATATTTGCAGTGTTGCAGCCCATTCTTGCATAATCGATGCTTGAAATTGGAATTTAGAATTTTTGTGGGTTTTTGTTTGTCGACTCGCCTCTTGAGGATTGACCACAAACTCTCGCTAAGATTAAGGTCTGGGGAGTTTTCTAGTCCACAGACTCAAAATTTCAATGTTTTGTTTTACGAGCCACTTTGTTATCACCTTTGCCTTATGACAAGATGCTTCATCATGCTGAAAGGGGATTGTTTGTCACCAAACTGTTCTTAGATGGTTGCTCTCGGAGGATGTTTTCGTACCATTCTTTATTCATGGCTGTGTTCTTTGGCAAAATTGTGAGTGAGCCCCCTCCCTTGGCTGAGAAGCAACCCCTACCCATGAATGGCCTCAGGATGTTTTACTGTTGACATGACACAAGACTTCAGTACATCATAGTAACAATTGACAAAAAGACTGAAGCAACAGACTTTGTGAAAATTAATATTTGTGTCTTTCTCAAAAGTTTGGGCCACGGCTTTAATGAAATAAATGACAAAGAAAGAGGCGTACTTTTTTAGGATTGCGATGTCCAACGTGTTTTAGGTAGTAAAGTGACTCAGTGATTGTGCTGTTGTGGCTATAATTGGTCACTGAAGAGAAAATGCACGGGGCAAATGGAAACTTGATGACACTGGGTGGGTGGTTTAACTGAAAAGAGTGGTTATAACTCATTCACTCACTCATCATCTATAATGCTTTATCCTGTATACAGGGTTGCAGGGGACTTAGGGGACAATGCGGGATACACCCTGGACGGGCTGTCAATCTATCGCAGGGACACACTCACTCACATGTTTATTCACACACTACGGGCAATCTGGGAATGCCAATAAGCCTAATCTGCATGTCTCTGGACTGTGGGAGGAAACCCATAAAGCACGGTGAGAAAACGTGCAAACTCCACACACAGACCGGAGGCGTGAACCGAACCCAGACTCTGGAGGTGCAAGGCCACAGTGCTAACCACAAACTCCCTAAATGTCATTGTTAAGCGCTATGAGCTTATCTCCCCACTGACGTCACAACATGACAATGGAGATAAGAAATTAATTTTAAAAAGAGAACAACCGTACAATAAAACATCCTCATCATCAAACATCATCATCATTTTCTTTAGTGCTGCTTTTATCCACAAACATTGATAGCACTGTATTTACATTTCTTCTTTTTTCTGTGTGTTGAAGCTTAATTTCCTTGTCCGATATATTAAATGGTCATTTCCAACCACCCCCCCCAAAAAAAATTATATATATATATATATATATATATATATATACCCTAATCATTTTAACAGCTTCATTCACGAGAAATTTCATCAAAAGTCCCGATTTGACTTGAACGCCCCTGTAGAAGATGGTGTAAACAGCTAACCTATTCATGTTATTTTAAGGCTATTTTTTTTTTTTATCTAATGATTATAATATAGTATTATATAATATATTTATGTTTTTAAAGTTATGTATTTATGTATTAAAAGTTTAATTATTTAATTAATTATAAAGCTCCAATGTTATTTGAACTACTTGGTCGCAAAAAGTCCCATTCGAATAATCACATGAAGAACTTTATTGCCCTTTTTTTTTTTTTATTACCCGCAGTCTGCTTCATGCATTTTGTTCATGTTTTACATGTGATCAAATATTATTCACATAATCACAGGTGAAAAACATATGATCACATGATGTGAAATGTCGATTGCTGTTCCTAAGGTAAATTCATTCATTCTTATTATTATCAATGTTATTGCCAATTAAAACCTTCGGATGGTGCTACATACATACATTATCCAAAAAGAAAATATTCCATTCTTGAGAATCTTTCTCTTTACTCATTTCATATCTTTGTTCAGCTTTCCATTTTACTGAGTGTTAAAATCAAGCGTGCGCTGTCTAATAGCTGATTTTCCGCCCACTTGTACTCTGTGAAACATAAACACTGATAATTACTATCAAGGCTGGATGAGCACAGGCAGTAGGCTATAATTAAATCGAAATCTTTTAACCTTCACCCGCCATCTGTTTCATGCAATTAATACGGATTTGGCCTGATGCTCAAAAATATGAACTATTCATTCTTGAAAGAATTTAGTTCTCTAAAAAAATACCTACTGGAAAGATATTTAAATTGAATCTGAGCTATTTCTTATGTGACAGATGTAAGGGCAGCTGGGTGGGCGTAGGAATATATCCAATTTCAAACTGATTTAGCCAATTTAGCCCATTTCCACCCTTCATCTGCAGGCATATGAACATCTGAAGCTTATGTATGATTACCATAGACAGGAATTTCAACACGTTTCCCTGTACTGAGAAAACCTGGAAAGCTTTTTACTTGAAATTCGCTCGTAATGAAAGTCTGTTAAGGAAAAGTGTAGCAGGGGATTATATAGAGAAATGAAGGGAGTTTTTTACCCTCGTAACTATGTTCTGTTATTCTGCACAATCAAAAGTCCCGGTTTGGCTTGTACACCCCTCGTACATTTATTGATTTATTTTCACATTGAATGTTGTGGAACATCCACAAAAATAGTTAGTTTCTGTTTTCACTTATATTTTATCAGCTATAAACAGTCATTCCCTCAGCATCTTTTTCATCCTCTCTTTATAAGCTACTTCCTGCTATAAAACACAGACACTCAGCACTGCTGAGCTCTGATCTGTTCGGTCAGAAGGTGTGGATTCATTTTTAATGCACCTTGTCTCAAAGGAGCTTTACATGAATAAAAATTCTGAATGTGTATATTTTAAATTGATCTCAGTTTATCTGTAATGAGCAGGCCAGAGGTGACTTTGGCATGGAAAACTCCCTGAGATTAAACCAAAAAGACGTTTCAAGAGGAACCAGACTCAAAGGGAACTCATTCTCATTTGGGTGAGAATCAGGTATTTTTTGCTAATATTGAAAAAAAAAAAAAAAAAAAAAAAAGCAGTAGTTTAACAGGAAACATGCTCTAGTTACCATAAAGTCCACTTCGTTTAGGTTACTAGTTGTTCACTGATGGATCTTTGGTTTCAAAAGTGTTTTTTTTGTTGTTGTTGCAATATTAGTCCTAAACTAAACCTATCAGAAGGATTGCAGTCATGATTTGTCATAGCAAAACTGTTTATATCAGATGCAGTACAAAGGCATCTTCTTGGAACCGTTCTCAGCAGGAGTCCATTCATGTGAGAAGAAATCCAAACAGAGGTCGGGTATCAGAATGGATCGGGGTAAGATGTCCTGTATCTCAGGAGCACCATTAGAGAGAGAGAGAGAGAGAGAGAGAGAGAGAATAATGTATAATCATTGGTTGTGATGGTTTGTCTGTGAGGAGATGTTTAAGGAGTCTCAAGTGTTGAAAGTTTTACAGGACAGAGATCTTTGCATTTTCCAAATTTCTCTGTAACATGACGCGCTATATACAGTGTTTAGTCTTATTACCTTCAAAAAAGGAGGCCCCCGAGTGGCGCAGCGGTTATGAGCTCGTCCTATCATTGTTTGAATCGGGGTTTGAATTGGCTACAACTAAATTAGGAAGAAAATCGGAACAAATTCCTAAAAAGTTAATAATAATAAAAAAAAAATCAAACAAGAAAAAAAGTAGCATTGCTTAAAAAGTGGGACGTCACATTTAAATAAAAAATAAAAAGAACTGTAATGACAAAATGTTGTAGTATATATGACCCGCCACATCAAGTCAGGTATTAAGTCACATAAGTCACGTGTTACAATCTGGCCCCTTATCCCCAGTAAAGTAAAGTAAAATTAATGCTTCAGCATACCAAGACATCTTGGACAATGCTATGCTTCCAGCTTTGTGGCAACAGTTTGGTCCTTTTCTGTTCCAACATGAACGACAAACTGGAACTATAAAGACATGGTTTAATGAGTTTGGTGTGGAAGAACCTGACTGGCCCTAACACAGAGCCCTGACCTCAACCCCATCAAGCACCATTGGGATGAACTGGACCTGGAGATTGTGAGCCAACATCAGTGCCTGACCTCATAAATGCTCTACAGAATCAATGGGCACGGATTCCCTCAGAACTCAAAAATCCTTCCAAGAAGAGTGGAAGCAGTTCCAGCTGCGAAACAGGGGCGACTCCATATTGAAGTGTATGTATTTGGATACAGTGTCATTGCAGGTTTGACAAATATTTTTGTCCATATAGTGTATACGCACCTCGAGTTAGATTTTAAACAATCGTAGAAAAAACCCAAACTATCCCTTTAAAAAGCACAAGCGTGTTTCTGTAATATAGAGTAAATTATATATAAAACATTTTTTAAATGAATGAAAGCAGAAGGATCAGCCAGCTCTTGAGCTATTAGTAGAATGTCTTTATTACACATCAATGCTGAGGAAATGTTCTCTTGATGTTCTCCTCTGTACGTTCATGCCAGCGTCTTTGTTCTTCATCTTATTAGTTTGATTTGTGACCGTGAGTCATAATGCCTACACAGACCTATTTTTTGTTGCTAATGAGCAGGGCAAATGAAAAGTCGTATCATCGTGGAGATGATCGAGGCTAAAAAAAAGCCAGTGCATGAAACATTCCTACATCCAGGCGATGTCTTTTTATAGTGTGTAATGATCAAGCGCTCATTATTGTCTCCAACCCCATGGCCCTATATAAGGCAGCCACACCGACTGTGTAGAAGGGTTTCATGCAGTTGACAGAAATCTGATAACATGAGAACTTGTGATCTAGCAGAGTTAAAGGACAAACAGTGATAGTTTTGTGTGAAAGTGGGAGAAAGAGACGAGAGTGAAAAGCTCGGCTTATTAATGACACTCCCTACCAGCCAGACAACCTGCGTGGGAAGATTCATGCATTAAATCCTGTGTTTGTCTGACACAACATGCTTAAGGGAATACAGTAGGGGGAATATGAAGAAAAATAAACAAACAGTTGTGTAATGCTCTCAGCGGAGCAGTGGCTCACATCACGACTCCCCCACTGAGAGTGCTCATTTATTTATTATTATTATTTTTTTTTTCTGATCATTTGAAGAGACTTTTTTTTTTGTTTTGGGGAAATGCAACATTTATTTTTTTCTTTTAAATACAGTACACTTTAATCAGCATTTGATGCAATGAATCGGTATACTTTTTTACTTGACATATAAAAAAACAAGAAAGAAAGAAAAGGATTTTGTTCAGTAAATACAAGTCAGACACTAAAATGCAGGCAAACATCTTTAAAAATGTAATAATGGGAGCTCTTAAAATGCTATAACAAATCAGCAGGACATTTAATAAATAGTACAAAATAAATATGAAAATAGAATCCTCATACAGCCAGGAAACCTGTGCGTTTATTTTTTTTTTATGTTTTTAATTTTTTTTCATTATTAGAAAGTGTAGAGGATCATATTAATGCAGCATTTAAAAACTGGTACCTCAAAAAAGCCCCCCCAAGCTCAAAGTTTTACGATGGCACGTCTTACAAACATCCCCAGGTGATCGAAACAACCATAGCAGTGAAAGAACGAAACACAGAAAACACAGAAAGAAATATCTCCAAGTAAGATCATGCAGCGAGAAAATTTAATTAGCACAACATTCCTTGTGCCGGCATTAGCTTCTCTATAGTACGTTTACTTTAGGCTGCACAAATGAACTCGATGAGCTTAGCCACGGTAGGAAAAGTAGCATGCGTTCCAGAAAATATTTTTAAATCAGACCTTGGAGACTTCACAAGTCCCACTGCAATCTCAATCGCCGTTCAGAATAAGACGCTTAACTGCAGTAAACTCTGTTCAGCAAACGTGTGAACGAGTTGATATATAAAAATTTGTATGTACTTTTTTTTTTACCTAGACAATAATTCCATCTACAAATGACAACCATCATATAGATTCTGTTAGCTTAGCTAGCAACCTGTGGAGTTAGCAACCTGGAATTTCTCTCTCTTTTCATTTGGAAGAAATTTCCAACTTCAGTGTTTTCTGTACCAGTGCAGGTGTATCTTCTCTACAAAACTTTTTCATCCTTTTTTTTCAGCTTTCAGTGTTTTATCTTTATTTTGAATTTTACCCTTGGATTTGGGAAAGCTGCCCATGAGGTGGAAATATCTTAAATGTGACTCCCATGTTGAGTAGCCAATCAATCAACCAATTTATTTCTTTAAAGTTGGAGCAAACTGATAAATCAATGTCATGTAGACATAACAGAATGTTGTCTATTCCGCTTTATCCTGTATACAGGGTTGAAGGGGGCCTGGAGCCTATCCTATGGACGGGGTACACCCTGGATGGGGTGCCAAACCATCACAGGGCACACACACATACAATCACACTCACCCGCTTTTTCACACACTACGGGCAATTTGGGAACGCCAATAACTTAATCTGCATGTCTTGGGACTGTGGGAGGAAAACGGAGCACCCTGAGGAAACCCACCAAGCACAACACAGAAGGCAGGACATGAACCCTCGACCCCTGGAGATGCGACTCCACAGTGACCTGCCTGAAAGTCTTTTCAATTACTTTACATAATATATCATAATAATATCACATAATAAAATCAGTTTTGTTGTTGCTGTTCCTCAGTACTATATTAGATCCAGCAGGGATGCTCTGAATATTTATATTTATTTGGAATACTCAAGTCAGAACCAAACCTTTTGACCTGGAGGCAAACTGGTTCAATCCTCCTGTCCAACATGGTTTAAAACTGCCCTTATTTGTTTTACCAATGGCCTCTAGATGACGTGGTCCCTCAAGGGGCCTGGACGAAAAACTTGGTAACGATGGTAAACGATGATAAGTTAGCTCAAAGAATCTGTTTTAGCAATTATTTTGGTTTTAGTTTGTTTGGCATACAAATCTCTCTATATCATAATTTGCATTTTATACTTACATACATGCATACATCCTATACATGGTGTCATTTGAACAATCACGTCTCATGTAGTTTGATGCCAAGCAGCACTTGTTCTTTGGTGAAGCTAGCTGCGATGGAGATTGTGAGGTATTAGTGTCAAAGCAAAGCAAAAAAAACAAAAAACAAACAAAACAAAAAATTTCTGTAAACTCTTTTGCAACACCACTGCTTTCTTGGAGTAACTGGCATGCAGTGAGAATTGGGAAAGATATCTGGTAAATACTGAATTTAGACCCCTGCGGAACCCAAGTTCTCCGTAGCGGTCATTTCTGCAGTGGGGGTGAGGGCGGGGTCATGCAGGTGAACAGGACTCGACCCGACCAGGTCGTTCTGTCTAGGCCCTGTAGGCAAGTGTAACGAGCTCGGGCTACAAATCCCAGCACGCATGAGCGAACTGACTGCTGTAAAGGGCTGCGATTGGCCAGTTGGTGTCAGAGAGATGTGGATAGGTGTGGAACGTTGGCATGTCAGGTCAGGGGTGGTCTGCAGGCTCAGGGAGGTGTGCGGCTGACTAAGGCTGCCATGCGAACACAGAGCTTGACTTGGAGAGTTGGTTTGAGGTCCTATACTGCTAGGTCCTGAGACAGGCGGGAAACTTGGAGCCAAGCTGAGAAGACAGGCTGAGTGGCCCATGTATTGCGAATTTGGTGTTGTCCTGGATGTCTGGTATGGGCTCGACTGACTCTCCAGTCCCAAGGCTGAGAGTCGTTCCTGTTCGGGGCAGCGCAGAGAGTGAGGGCAGGTGCCGTGTGGAGGACTGGGAGGTGGATGGAGATGCTCCATTTCCACTTCCTGTCCCAGGACAGAACCTCTTCCACAGCCACAGCTGGGAGCCTGGGCAATGTTGAAGGACACCCGAGGGGGCCAGTCAGATGGAGGTGGTGTCAGGCTGGTGCTAAAAGATGAGTATGTTGGAAGGGGGGTAGCGAAGTGGGGCATGGTCACATGGGTGTGCAGGAAGTGCATCATCTCATGCAGACCTTTAGCAAGGTTGGACACTTCCTGGTTCAAGCGGTTCATCTGAAACACAGTAGAAATAAATCTTATACACTGGGAGCTGTTTGTATATTGATTGATTATCATCTTGTGCTTACCACAAATCCCCTCAGCACAAGGAGCATTTTCCAGTCCATTGGTCTGCACCCATATGTGTGTATACTTAGATTTGCCTTTGGTTAGTGTTTCTATTTATATCCTCATGTTCCCATCTCGTCTTGCCTGCCTGCCTGCCATGGACTCTGACTTTAACTCTGGTAACTGGAGAGACTTAAATAAATTTCATGCAGAGCTCACACATTTGCATCTCTCGCTAATTGCAGAGTATTTCTGTGTTCTCTCTTTGTCCTAAATTTTGAGCAATTCAAGGTTTGAGAAATGTGTGAAATAAATGTAATGTATTATCATTATTAATAACCGGTGCATGTGCATAGTAAATGTCCAAATGTTGCAGAAGCATTAAGCATGCAAAAATCTTTTAAAAATTGTTAATTATTCCTGCTGTGTCTACTGAGTGAAACGTTTAATCAATATAAAAAAATATATTTATTTTGTAAAAAACTCTCGCCATTTTAAAAGCACGATTTGTAAATTTTTATATCTGTATCCTGTCGCTGTGGGACAAATTGCTATGACAACAATGAAAAGAACCCATATCCTTGAACTGACTACATTATCCTGTCTAGTACAGCTTTTTGGTTGCATTTTAGTAAAAAAAATAGAAATAGGGAACGGTTTGCTTTTTTTGTTGAGGTGGATCTAATTTCAGTGCTGAAAAAAGAAAAAATATATATTATTATTATTATTATTATTATTAATAATAATAATAATAATAATAATTCTAGATGAATTGCACAGAAATATTGTTAATCACAATTAAAAAAAAAAATTTTTGGTTATAGAATTATTATTGTATAAACAGAATGATCATTTTATATAGAAAGAGAAAATGAAAGTTTTTTTCTTTCACTCATTGGGAGACCTGGAGCTTATCCTAAAGGGCCTACATCTACTAGATGTACCCTGGACAGGGTACCAGTCTATCGCATGAACTCACTCAAACGTTATGGCCTAATCTGCATGTTTTTGGACTTTGGGAGGAAACCGGAGCACCAGGAGAAAACCCCCCCAAGCACTGCCAAACTCTACACACTGAAGGCAGGACTTGAACCCTCGTCCCTGGACCTGCGACTCCACACTGTTGACCACTACGTCACAGTTCTCCCTGAAAGTCTTTTCAATTTACTTTACATAAAATATCATAAAACTAAACATCTAGTCATGCATTTTGTCATGCACTAGCGTTATGACCCACACTAACACACGAGTGTGTGTGTACTGAATACCTCTGTGTTGAGTTGGGAGATGGTTTGTCTAACTTCTTCTGTCTCAAGCAAAAGGTTGGCATTCACCTGAAGGGGATCTAGAAAGCAAAAACACTTATGAGTTTAACAGTGAATCACAGTACTGTGTGAAAGTCTTTGGCACCCTAATCTTTTAAAATGTAAATTTGGGTCTGAAATGTTAACATTTTCATCATAGGTGGGAGGTTACTAAGTACAGTACATTTACTTCGTTACGGTACTTAAGTACATAATCTCAGATCCTCAGACCAGTTACTCCTCTCTGTTCCAAGGTCTAGATTAAAGCTTAGAGGTGACCGAGCGTTTGCTGTCGCTGCACCTAAATTATGGTGATAATAACCAAAGAATGGTTTACCATTTAATATTAGAGCAGCACCTACACTAGAAACTTTTAAATCCAGACTGAAAGCTCACTTCCTTTCAATGGCTTTTACACCTGGCTGAGACATTTGATCCCCTTTATTCTTTTTTAATTATTTATTTTACTTTTTAGTTAGTTTCATTGATTACTTATTTAAATTAATTTGTGCATGATTTCATTTGATTATTGTTTTTATTAACTGTAACTAAATTATCTTTATTTACTTTTTACATAGTTAAGTTTAATTTTATCTGCTTTCATTTTATGTTGTTTAATTCTGGTCGTTTTATTCCTATCATTGTACAGCACTTTGGTCAACTTTGGTTGTTTTTTTAATTGTGTTATAAATGAATTTGACTTGACTTGACTACATATTTCACGTATTTGTTTATTGAATATTTTTATTAATGGATGTGCTTGACTTTTACTCTACTACCTTCTACAACAAATGTCTTTACTTCTGCTTCACTACATTTGTGCATGGAGTTGCATTAAGTAACCAGTGTGATGTGTATAGTAGTTATGTATACAGTATTTACATGATTTGCCTTTCCCTGTGAAACGGTTAATCATGTAGCATGTGTTTAAAATCAGAAACAGACACGGTTGCAGACAGCAATGAAAATGCACGTTCATAGTCGTGCGAGAGAGAACGAGAGAGAGAGAGAGAGAGAGAAAGAGAGAGAGACTTTTCCTAAGACTTAAAGGCTTACTTAAAGGGATACTTATGTACAGTATATTTGAAGGTTTATACTTTTACTTAAGTAGAATCGCAAATGGACGACTTCTACTTTTACTTTTTTGTACTTTGCCCACCTCTGATTTTCATGATTCATGCATAATTGAGTCACTTAAAAGATACAGTAAGATATTTGTATGGCATTAAAGAATGCAAGATAATACATAATACATCATTTTCCAGTTAAAACTCATAAGGAGTCCCTGAAATAACTGTGGTGGTCCCTGAGAGTCCTTGAGACTACTGATGCATTTTTTAAAACCGCGACAGATTGTTACACTCAATATTGACTATTTATACTGTTTTTTGCTTTTTTAAATATATAAATGTCTAGTTGATTTCCACAAACATCTTTGCTTTATAGCATTTCTTTGGCACAGTACAAAATACATCTTTTGTATATATCGTTCTTTTAATCATTATATATTTTTAAAAATCATATCACTTACACACACTATATACAGTGAGAGCTATATACATTCCTGGCATTTACATTACAACCATGTGCTAAGCAATACTGCTAAGCTCTTACCTTTGGCCCGTCGATTGGAGGTGACCTCACTGGGTTCCACGTTGAAGTGAAACGCTGGTTCGTTGTCCTCAATACCGTCCACAACCCTGCATAAGGACATCAGGATACTCTCAAATAAATGTCTTTTTTTTCTAAATCCAAAACCAATTCCAATACAAAACTCTTTTCCTGAAATCTTTACAGAGCAGTTTAGTTCTGACATTCATTAAAGCATGCTGACATTTCAGCAAATGCCTTTCGCATGATTAAAAAAAGGGAAACTTAATGAAAAAGGACCATTTAATTGGAGCGTTGTAGACTATTTAAACATGACAAGTTGTGCCCTATTTCATTTTAATGGCTCACGTGTGGTGGTTAATGAACAATATAAATTAGTCTAGGTCCTCATTCAAATGCTATTTTATGTAAAAAAAAGAAAAGAAAAAAAAGCATGCACCAGTATTGCTCTGCAGTGTTCTTTCATTTGGTTTTAATCACCAATTCAGCCAGATGTACAAAATAAATAAATAAATAAATAAATAACTGTGGAAAACGAAAATCAACCACTTTTTAACCTCATACTCCAGTACATCTATCCTGAATGGCAACTACGCTAATTCTTTCCACCTGTTCTTTATTTTTCTACCC
>JAQMYJ010000008.1:7105061-7131866 GCA_030014305.1 Clarias laeviceps
TTAACTGTTCAAAGGAGATTAATGCATTTTTTTGGACGCCTTCAGCATTCCTTTACAATGTAGAAAGAAATAAAAATCAGGAAAGATCATGGAGTTAGAAAGTGACCCCAAACTTTTGAACGGTAGTGTATATCTTTTATCTTAGTAATTTGTGTTGCAGTATGGCCATCTTTTTTTTTTTTTACTACACTATACATGAATGATGATTTGTGATTGCTACTACATGTTTATTGTCCATTATGTTACTAGCCTTGCTACTGGATGTTGGAAATTTCCCTAGGGATCACTAAAGTATCCGTCTGTCTGTCTATCTATCTATCTATCTATCTATCTACACCACCCTGTCATTGTTCGTCAGTGTTTCCCCTATAACAGCTCACTCTATAGTCTTTTATTCCTTACTATTCAAATTCAACTATTTTACGAGCAATTAAGTCAAGGTGACGAAAGGCTGTACAGTAGAGCAACGTTCCACTTTACCACTGAAGTGCTTTCTGACCATAAAGGAGTATGTGTTTTAGAATTGAATAGCAGGATGATTAAACAGTATGTTCACTCAAGTGGAGAGCTATTTCTAAAACTCCACTTCACACCCTAATAAGTAATTACCACAAGCATTCTCAATATTAAATCCTGAAATATTAAATTCTCGATATTAAATCCTCCAAGATATTTTCAAGAAAATGTTGGCGATGTGTTTGAATTTGTTGCTCGGTTGTAGGTTTGTGAGAGTGTGCAGGTGTGAGTGTAATATATAGCTGGGAATATGTTTCACAAGTCAATGTGTGTGAGTGTGAGTGCATGTGTGAGCTAGTGTGAGTGTGTGTGTGTGTGTTGTGAGCATGCAAAGAATATCCCTGTGCGTATGGTACCTGTGAGATTCTCGGAGAACGAGGAAATCGAGTCTGACCCTGTGGGAAGCAGGGACGAGAGAGAAAAAGAACATGTTTAGTCCTGAGTTTCAAAACTGTATCCTATTGAGTTGAGTATTAAGTAAAGCAGGAACTAGGTGCCTTAAAGCGCCAACAAAAGACTTCCTATTTCCTATCTTTAAATCCCTTTACAATACTATCGACTACATCTAGCTGATCATCAGGTCATCTGATTACCATGGTAACCCATTTTTACCCTGAAGTTGTTTTAATACCTATGTATATCTTCAGCATGGTTTGACTCTTTTAGCGATCTCACCTCTCTGAGGTTGTACGTGAGGTTGTGGTGAATGTCCTCATTGAAGCAGTTGCCGTATTCGGGATAGAGCTCGAGGACCTCGCGGAGCGCCCTGATACTGATGTACTGCAGGTCACAATAGGTCAGAGCTTTTACATCAGCATTGGCCTTGATCACCTGATCGCGCCCGGGCAAGTCTGCTCCAATCAGATCCCCCTTACCTGCACACAACATCCAGAGAAATCAAATGAGAGCGTTTCTCCAGGCAATATGGATTGGCATGCCGTATATAGGGTACCCCTAAGTCTCCTGGGATAGGCTCCAGGCCTCCCATGACCCTGTACAGGATAAGCAGCTTAGAAGATGCAAGACTGAATGGATAATGTCAGCTTTCTTAATAGTACATATAGGACCAAGAAAATATGTAATATGATATTTTTTTTAAATCACAAGTGTATTATGTGGCTGAGAAATCAGTTTGGAAAACTGCATTATAGACCGGACGACTTGTCTGTCTTTACATGAGCCTCCTCTAAGCCTGTACCAAAGGTAGGATGAAGCTACAAAAACATACTGGCTTAGACCATAAGTAATGACCAGCTGAAAAACCCAAGGGAGCTCATTACAAATAAAACATTCAGTATTTTTTTACTTTTCTTGCAGCAAGAAACCATTATAAGACAAACTTCACGTGTTTACAAGTGTATAAATGAGCTCTCGAACATTTGGATGGCCTGGTTGGAAAAAAAAAAAATTAGGGTAAAATGCTAACACTAGCCATGAAAAGTACTTGTTAAACGATAAGTTTTTAGAAAACTGTAGAAGAACTGTAACAGTGTGTCAAAACATGATTAAAAAATGATGTAATGACAATCCTTGGTAATGATACATCCAAATGTATTTGTCTTAGGCCTGCTTCATGTACAAATAATCATAATCATTGCAAAGTAGCACTGGGTCCCTTTGGAGTTTTGTCACTGGTGTAACCGCACAGCTCTGAATCAAAAGGTCAGCATCGACATGACGTAAATGCAGATTATGGCTTTAATTTAAAAATACAACACAATAAATAAGCAGAACTGAAATCTGAACAGGAACAGGAACCGGGCAGGAACAAGAACAGGAACATGAACAGTAACAACAGCATAGAAACAGATACAAGACAAAGACACTAGACTAGACTGGAGCTTAAAAGACACCAAAGGTCCAAAGGGCAAAGAGCGCCCTCCAGGGGTTATCCAGGATGTATGACAAATTCCAACTCAAAAACTGTCCAGTGGTCAAAGAAACCTGTCCAATAACAGAACTCCATACATCATGACTGCCAAGTCAATTCTGAGAATCCCTTCCCATGTGTAACACCCAGTTCTTCGCATATATTCCATTTACAGAGTTTGTCACATGGCTTGATAATAATTTCCAGCTCCTTTCTCGTCTGTGTTTTCGGTTTTTAATCTGGACAGGTCCCTGGGAGGTCTGTCTCATTCTGAAACCTTGTACAGTTTCCCTAAACATCCATGCCCTAAATGGTCTTCATGATCTCATACGCAACACATTCAAACAGCATAACTAGTACGTTATATTGTTTTATGTTGTTGTGTTATTATGCCATAATTAAAAGTTATCTTTAAGTTTTTTTAACAGCAGGAGAAACATTATTCACATTATCCCAGTGAAAACATGGCAACCCAATTCAGCACTAATGAGACTATTGTGAATAAAAGGAAAAAAATGGCCAGTAAGTATAAACACAAAATGGGTGTTTCTATAATACTGGTAATTATAATGTAATATATACACTGATCAGTCATAACTTAAACAACAATAACATAATGCTAACCACCAAGCCCAGTTCCCCTTATGCTGTGGGTGCAGCTCTGACCCCTTACACCTGGCCTTTATGGTTCAAATTTGTTTGTCTGGTGCATCCTATGTGTGCTCTATCAGGTCGGTACTGGGGGAGTTTGTAGATTAAATTGGTGGCCTTGGGTTCGTTGTCTGCAAATCCCAGTGCACAGGGGGGCCTGGGGCCTATTTTTCATTTACTTTTTTCACCAAATTGTGTTGCATTGCCTTTTCTTTTGGATTGGACTGGACGGACTGGCTTTTGATCCCCGCAAGCCTTGGGTGCCCATAGTCCTGTCACCAGTTTACTGATGTACATGGTGTTAATGTTATGGCTGGTCGGTGTATACTGTCTACTATACTCTATGTCTACTGTAAGTATACTATACATCAATAACAATGATAACAATAGTAGCTGAACAAATTATAGCTGAACGATTGCAGACTATGACTTACCCAATATGGCAAGCACCATGCCATCCTTAAGCACCTCTAGTGATCCGGAGCAAACGAAGTGATGGGCGTGTAGGGCATCTCCGTGTCGGATGAGGTATTCACCTGGAGCGCAGAAAGAAGTCTTGATGTGCAGGGAGAGTGAACGCAGGCACCCTCTACTGGCAGAGGAGAAGAGGGGCAGCTGCAAGATGTCCTTGTTGAGGTGCATGGCGATGTCTGCGCACAACTCATCCGGGAAGTCGTGCAGCAGCTGGAAGAGAAGGTTAGACTGAGTTATATCAACAGTTAGCAAATGATGACGCAACATACTCCCCCCCCCTCATCATCATCATCGTTAGGTTTCTCAGTAACACCGCCTAAATAGTACCATTTTCTTTTTCTGATACCTTTAATATGCATAACTTAAATCAATTTACAATACTTCATCGCGTTCAGTGATTCTATCTTAAAGAAAATAATTTGTACGCAAGTTGATGTAGCTCGCAATATATATGACTTATGAGATTGAACATTAAACGTGATCTAAAATCATGCTAACAGTAGCGAGACACGACGCAAGCAACAGTTGTCAAAAGACACAGAGTTCCTGCAAGTTCTCAAAAGTGTGTTTGCTGTTTTTGCCCCTTAATCACTGAATAAATTAGTATGTCTGCAAAGTGTAAATGAGAGTCACCACTCCACCCCACCTCCCCCTCCCTTTCACCTCAAATTTTCTCTGCTAGCTACAGTAATTAGCTGTGCCATCCCTTCACTGTGTGCTAACCATTGAGACAGCCTAACAAAAGGCGCTGTTCAGTGAAGATGAGTCGAGTGGCAATTAGCTCGGTGAAGGAGCTGCGACCCGTATTCCGTGTGATACGTCTCATACTCAATGTGCTAACATGCCACCCATTTTGTGAGCGACTGAGAGTTAGCATATAATCAGATATGCTGAACGGAAAGGAGAGAAAAGAAAAGGTACAGTAGAATATTAGTTTGACTCAACAGGACTGTATTCTGAGTTTGTCTTTTTGACTATACATTATACTAAATGTATTAATTATATGGTAATGCTGAGATGTCATGCTGAGGTGGTTAAACCGTTGGACTAGTGATCAGGGCCCGTATTCACCAACCTTCTTAGAATTCTCTCTGAGAGCTCCTATCTTAGCTTAAAAAGCCCTAGCTGGGAGTCCTAGACTAAAAGTGATTTAGGAAACTTCTGATTAAGGAAAGTACAAAAACCTTTATCTTAGTGAGGAGGTGTGGTCGACCCCGTCGCTAGGGATCATGCAGCAATTCAAGGACTGTGATTGGTTGATAAAAACTCTGTAAAGGTCTTAAAAGGCACTTTCTGTGAAAATAGAATATTTGATAATAGAACAGACAGTGAAATCATAATGTTTGTACTGTATATAAAGAAATTCATGAATGTAGGCTACTTTATGCAAAGTTTCTTTTATAGGCTAAATATCTTAAATATTGTATAGTAAATATAGTACTGTGTGGAAATTGGTGGCTTCAAAAGTAGACACATTTTCAACATTTGGATGTTTTAATTAACTAAGTTCTTACATTTATTTACCATACTGATTTTATTACTTGTAATCCATTTCAGATTGATGGGAGCAAAATGGCTCAGCTTTTACCAGTTTACACAATCACAGGACAGTCTATTTAAATTGCACTTTTGGATGGTATGTAGCCAACAATCCAAGAGAGATCATGGAAGGAAGTAAAACAACAACAAAAAAATTGGACAGAGGAGGAGTGTTTACTTTTAGTGAGAATATTTCTTCTTTCAGCCATTTTGTCCTCTGCTATAGAAACTCTTAAGCCTCTTAAAAGTCCTCGTCTCTACTCTTAACAAAGCTGTTTTTAGGTCTAAATTTTTTTTTAAATAATTCTAAGAATTTTCTTAGAATTTCATCACTAGAAGAAACTTTTAAGCTTTGTGAATTACGGGCCCAGAAGGTGCCAGGTTCAAACCTCACCACTGCCAAGTTGCCGCTGTTGGGTCCTTGTGCAAGACCCTTAACCCTCACCTGCTCAGACGTATAATGAGATAAAAATGCTAGTTGCTCTGAGTAAGGGTGTCTTATAATAATAATAAGGTCTGGTAATTAACCTACATAGTACTGTACGGACGTTATTTAGCTCTGTTTATGTTTCCGATTCAAATAGCAATAAATGTGTAAACGTGTGTCTACTGTCTACACTTAGGCTACGCTCATTCTTAACATATAGCTGATTTTAAATGCTGTGTGTGTGCGGGTTTGTTTTACTATAAGTACAGCTTAGCATTTTTGTTTTCCCTGTTGGAGTCAGAAACCCTTGTTATAAATTACCAACTGCTTCCCATAGTCCCATAGATTTTTAAATTATCTAAGCTTATCTGAAGACAATTCTGTTTTTCTATCTTGCTAGCAGTAGCACGCTACTCGTGCTGAGTTTTACGTTGCGTCTCGTTTTATCTCGTTGGTTTTATTGCAGAAAACGCCTGTAGCACGTCCTCTAGATTTTTTCCCCACAGAGCACAGTTTGCAGTCTGCTTTGCTTTGGCTGGCATCATTAGTCATGAAATATGTCCAGACTGCTGTCATATCATGTTATCTGTTCATTAGCGCAAAAGCGTGCACTAAGCTTATGTCACACTGTATCACCTGGTAGGTTGGTATCATGGTTAGGAGTAAATAAGCATGTTGCATCATCAGACAACAATCAGATAACCAATACCAGTATTAATTATCATTATTATTATATGACTAGACTGGAACTACTGTAGATGTGTAGTGATGGACTGCAAACCTGTGTCACAAAGACCTCGTTAAGCTTCCTGCGGGTTGTCTCACCTCATTAGCATTGATCCCGTTGGTAACTGACCAAGTGGTTTGGAAGTACTCCAGCATGCGCTGCTTCAGCTGCTGAGGCAGGCGATGCACGCGGATGAAGTCCTTGAGATCCTTCATGCGCGTGTGGTAGAGGGAACGTCGTGAGTACATGCGCTGAATGATGGCTGTCACGTTGCCAAACACCACTGCGTGCATCAGAGCTGTGAGAAGCAGAGTCAGATAGATAATTCGCTGCTAATTAATGCAAGACAGCACAGCATAATGATCACACAGAGACATGTAACGAGGAGGCATTGTATTGTAAGACACACACACAAGAGAAAAAAAAACATATCACAGATAGACATCTGGTCTAGAAATTGTTGATTGGTTGTCTGACAGCTGTTCATTTCGAACTAGGTTTTGAGCATTTCAGATCCTGTACACACCCCCGATGAGCATGGTGCAGATGGAGAAGATCTTCTCGGCATCGGTGTTGGCACAGACGTTGCCGAATCCCACGCTGGTCAGACTGCTAAGGGTGAAGTAGAGCGAGGCGATGTAGGCGCTGCGCATGGAAGGCCCGCCAACTGTGCCGTTTGTGTAAGGAGTCTCCAAGCGCTTCCCCAGCTCCTGCAGCCAGCCTGGGAGTGAGTCAGACCAAAGCAAAGCGTGAAAAATGAAAAGACTTCAGCACAGTTCTGGAAATGTGCATCAATATATAGGTTCTCCATTTTGTTCTCCAGACTCGTGCCAAATCGTACAAACATTACTCTGCTACGGTACACGCCGTTCTTTTACTAGAGAGCAGCGAGCATCAGTATCAGATTTATTTTACTTTAGTGCTCAATGAATGTCCACATATTCACAATACTGTATTGCTTACCTACTGTATAATAATATAGGTCCTAACCTGTTCAGACTGCATACCAGCCTTATTTTAATTGCTGCACCAGTGTAATGGTTTGAATTGTCTGAAATGAACATCTGTGCTTATGGAAAGAATTTAGATTTAAACTAACAGCGTTGACATTCACAGCTCTGTGTTAAGCCAGAGTGCGATGATCCAGGATTTTTAGGATTTTCCTTGAAGATATCCAGATTTAGATATGTAATACAGCGGTCTCGCAAATAATGTAAATGCAGATAATACGTTCCAGCCAATCAAAAAATATTACCAATATTACCAATTTTCAACACTATGATCATATTTTTACGTGTAAAAACAATCAAAACATTTAGAAAAGACATGTAAATGAAGTAAAATATGAAATAAATAGACATTAAACCTCACTTAACATTAAGTTATGATGCCTCTTGGCACCGACTGATTTAAAAACTAAACTGAAAGTGGATCTGTTGTATCTTGAACAAAATGCAAAAAACCCACAAGAAATACGTGAACTTGCTTCGCTTGGCTTTCCACTGACGCAAACGTTTGAAACGGCTCCCAGATGTACGCGGAACTTATACGCACGTGCATTGTGCAACATTTAGGCATTTGGCAGACACCCTTATCCAGAGCGACTGACTATACAGTACATCTAACCAGTTGAGGGTTAAGGGCCTTGCTCAAGGGCCCAATAGCAGCAACTTGGTGGTCATGGGGTTTGAACCTGGGACCCTCCAAACCATAGTCCAATGACTCAACCACCGAACCACTGGTTCGGTTGCTTGTATGCCAAAAAAGCTTTATATGCCGAGGCAAATTTCTTGCCAAATTTTTGATCTCAAGGCGAAAATTCTTAAGGTGGAGCTTTCGTATGTCGAGGTATTACTATATATAAATTATTATTTTTTAGGTTTCCAGTTTAGCTGTTCTGATGTTGTTGAAGCTTGGGCCAAATGTGGAGACTGGGACACCTTGGTCTTGGTGTGATCAATGATAGTGACAGAACAGATAGCATGCAAGATTGGAAAAGTCACAAAGACGTGCAGCTAAGAAGTTAACGTCTTGTCAGGACTGTTTGCATTATGCAGCTGATAAGGTCAAAAATACATAAATTAGACGGCATAATGAATGAGGGAATTCATTAACCTTGCAGTTGTTTATTATTCAATTTGTCATGATTAAATATGGAACTAAATTTGTTCCAACAGTAGAGATAAAGAGTATGTAAGAATATTTTAGTAAAATATACTTGAGTATGCAGCAATGGAACAATATGATAATATTAATCAACATAATATTAATCTTAGTGAAATAATATAGAAGTAGGCAGAGAGTATGACAGGTCATAAAACATAATGGGTTCAGTCAGAGTTGAGACAAGAAAATCAGACGACTATGAGACAGGTCATAAAACAAACAGTAAGGCGATGGGTAGTGATACTCAGTGTACAGTGTGTACCCAAAGTACATGGGAAAAAACCCTAGAGTGACCCAGACATGAACTGTACTTATTTTATTATTAGCTGTCATGTGTATGATAAATAGACAAGATAAGACGCCAGGTGCGGACCAGACGGAGACACGCGCATAAGATAAGGCGCCAGGCGCGAGCACACTTAATGAAGGATTGAAACATGTGTTGGATACACGTGCTACACGTACAACTGTAGTCACGCACACATGTCTAAATACGAATATAGACAAATAACCAAAAGACACACGACCAGAGTTTAATAAGAAGTAGAGACAACACAAACTAGCATGTGCATCTACATAATGACAAGATACATGAAAAATCCAATATAAAAATACAAAGTATAAGGCCCAACATAAAAGCACAAAAAAACATAGGGGGCCTGGGTAAGCATTAATAGCAAAATAAAGTGCATAAGAAATCACATATCAAACATCAACCTTCTCTGAGCCAGAACGACACCCACAGGAAGATCAGTAAGGGGGACAAGGGCAGAAAATTGATGCAGGTGCTGGAGGAAAATCCGTTTGGGTACCAACAGTTGGTACATGACAAACAGGCCTTGGAACAGAAGGAGCTGGAGTGGCAGACTCTAAAGGCATGAGGAGAAGGGCTGTTTACCTCCAGACGAAGTCTCTTAGAAGGACCAGGATTGGACTCATCCTTCCTGAACTACGTACAGTAAGCCCTGTCTCTGTAGAAATCGCATCAATGACACAGATGGCTGACACTCAGCCTGAATGAGCCCCACAGAGGGCTGGTCAATGTCAGGTTCAGTAGGGTTATAGTCTGAGCTGTCCAGAGGGATGTAATGAGCACTTGGGCAAGTACAATCAGCTATAAGATTAAAATAAAATATGTAAGTACAACAAATTGTGAAAGCAAGACAAGAAATTGAAATAGTGTGAAAGCGATGCTTACCCGTGACCTGTCTCTTGAGAACTGTAGAATAAACCAGGAAAAATCAGGAATGTATAGTAAAATTAAGCGCCACCCTAATATTTTTTTATAAATTAAACAAGAGAAGTGTAAAGATAATGGAAAGTAATTTGCAAGAAAAATAAATTATAATCAGAAAAAATATAATCACTTGGTACACAAGGTGACCAGGTATATGAAAAACCTAAACATAATGGGAGAATTTCTTGAAAAAAGTTAGACTATAATGGGTTAAAACATTTGGTAAGGAATGAAAAAAAGTACTGAGGAGGAGATCCGTCCCCTTGAAAACTGTTTATAATGAGTGTACATGTAACTGTCAGACAGACTGCTCTTGATCATGCTTGGATTTATGACCTAAGCATTCAAGTGCGGCTCACTTGGGTTTTATTGCTGCAATAAATCCTGCTTACTTCATCCAGATCTGCGCATCAGTCCTGAGTCCTGAGTCGTTCTTTGGTCCTTTATGACTAGAGCGTTTGTTTAATATTTTTAATTAAGGTAACATTAACTAGAGGAAGATAAAAATCTCCCACAAGTACTTGATTCATTCGTACTTTGAAGCTTTATGATGCACATACTGTACGATTCTTCTGTGCAGTTTTGTTTACTGAAAATTTTGATTTGCGTCTGAATTTGAAAAACCACGAACCAGATATCAAGACATTATCAGAAAACAAACCCAAAAAACATTACAGCTTCATCTAAAATGTGAAAGCAAAACCAAAACGAGAAACACATTAATATTAAACAAAGTTTTCATCTAGAAGCCCTAACTATGGTGGATATAGAAACCAAACAGAAACATTAAAAAAACAAAAATACATCTGAGACTACAAAGGCAACATCAAAAACATGTATCCAAAAACATGCCAACAAAACTAAAAACAAAACTGCAAATTTAAAAGCACAATAACAAAAACAAAAACACAGTAGCAATAAAAAGGAGAACTATTCCAAAAACATGAAAACAAAAACAAAATCATGACAGCAAGAAAACAAATTTAACAAGAAGACAATAACAAAAACACAACAAAATACATGGCAACAAAACTTAAATATAAGCATTAAAGGTAAACATAACACAAAAAAGAAGGTTATCTGTCAAAAACAGTATTAAATTTGGACCAAAGAATTATAAAATGTTAAAAAAAAAATCTTGTTTAGGAAAACCAACTGCAGTATGATGATAAGCTTTTTTTTTAATCAAAGCTTTGAACCAACCTTTGAACAAAACACTGTAGTGTTTCCTTTTATCATTTTTTCCATCACCAGAGTGCAAAAACGGAGAACGCCATTCCACCAAATTCTAAACAAACCCTAGATATGTGGTATGGTATGATATGTAGTTAAAAAAAAAATCTCTATTCTGTTATCTCCTTAGGTTTAATGAATGCAAAGAAACCAAACCATAATCAAGTTCACATAAAGGATGTATTGTACAATAAATTGGACATAAAGTGATACAAAATTCTAGACAGAAAACACATACTGTAGGAATGAACCCCGTTTAAGTATTTTCCAAATTGCTAGCATTAAGACTAGCTATATTTCGCTCGTGAAAAGCTAGATTTCTTCACTTGGTATCTAACATGGACAGTGAACGTGAGTCAATTGTCCATCCAGATGCTCACCAAAAGTATTCGGGTCCACACAACCAGACTGTGTAACAGTTTCATCCCACACGCCATCAGACATACTGGACACACACACACACACACTAAACTGGACATCATTCCATTTCTGTCTCTTTGCAATAATCTTTTCTGAACAAACTCCAAAAAACACTTTAAATACTGTAGTTTATTGATTTGCATTATAGCCCCCAAGCAGCAGGTCATGTTTACACACATCACATTTATTATTATTAAAATATAACAATATCTTGTATTGCACTTCTCTAACTATGCCCATTGTCTTGCACATTACCTTGTCTACTGTCTTGCACTTTTTGAACAAGCTTAGACTTTATGTACAGTTTTCTTTCAGTATAATTTTTAGTTCTGTGATGTTTTATGTAGCACCATGGTCCCGGAGTAATATTGTTTAATTTCCCTCTGTACTGTACTTACTGTATATTGTTAACATAACAATAAAAGCCTCCGAGTGGCACAGTGGTAAAGCACTTGCCCTATCATCCAGAGATTGTGAGTTTGATTCCCGGGTGATGCTGTAATCTCTCACAGCCGGAGGCCTAGAGAGAGGAGCTGATTGGCCGAGCTCTCTCAGAGGACAGGGACGAGAGGTACTTAGTGCTCCCACATTAATCACGGCTCTACAGCCGATCAGGGGCGTCTGTGAGCTCACGCAAGCGGAAGTTCGAAAAGATGCGATCGGCTGGCGTCACGTGGTTCAGAGGAAACACGTGATAGTCTTCGGCCCTCCCGAATGAGTGATAGTAGCAGCCTTAATGTGGGAGCCCCCTAGTGACGGGGAGGAATTGGACGCGACTATATTAGGGGAAAAAAAATCAGGGGAAAATACAACCATCCCCCCAAAAAAAAAATAATAAAATAAAAAATTAATAAATAAATAATTAACAATAAAAGCTGCTTTGACTCTGAAGTGCTTATAGAGTTACAATTTTTCAGTTAAGTACCTTACTAAGGTATGGCTGCCAACAATCATCGAGACCTAAGAGCCAGCACTTAAACAATCGTAATTTCGTTTTTCTTAGCATTAAAAACCATCTTGAAAAATTACAATGAGGCTTACACTTAAGGCAGTCTGGAGCTCATCAACGGCCTGACTCAGAGTCGAGACAACTGAGTAGACTGCTGTTTCATCTGCAATCAATGTCCTTTTAAGATACAAAAGAACACAGGGACCAGAATTGAACCTTGGGGGACCATTAGTGATTTACACACTGGGTTAAACAAGGTAATTCCTGAACCACTTTACAGTTTTCTCTTTCATACAGCTATCACCAAGTCTAACCAACAGGAGCTTATGGTCGACAGAATCTAATGCCTCGGGCAGATCAGCAGGCACGATTCTGCTTTCTGTCAAGGCATTTATATTGTTTACGTCAGCCATTCCCAAAGTTAACAAGGCTTCAGGCCATTTTGAAACGTTAAAAATTATGTGCAACCCAGCTGTGGGAGGAAACCGGAGCTTCCTCACAACTCACAAGGCTGACATAAATGAAGAATATCATGTTGTTTAAATCCCAAGGCTTTACCTCTGTTTTTTTAATGGGATTTTTAAACCTGATGCCAAAACAAAAAACTTTTAATTTATATTATAAATTATTTTTCTCTGGCAGAACAGTGGATAAATGGTTAACACAGTCGCCTTGCACCTCCAGGGTCTGGGCTCGATTCCCGCCTCAGGGTCTGTGTGCACGGAGTTTGCATGTTCTACCCGTGCTTTATGGTTTTCCTCCGGGAACTCCGGTTTTCATCCCACAGTCCAAAGACATGCAGATTAAGTTAACTGGCATTCCCAAATTGTGATAGATTGGCACCCTATCCAGGGTGAACCCTGCCTTGTGCCCCAAGTCTCCTGGGATAGGCTCCAGGACCCCCGCGACCCTGTTTCCAGGATAAAGTGGTATAGTCTGAGTTTGTAGAGTTTGTAAGTTATAAATGACCCACGTGCAGTACCTTTGCACACACTTGGTGTTGGTTTTGAGTATTGGTAGTTTGTATTGGATTTTTTTTTTGTCTGACTTCCTTTTGGATGTTAAGGTTGTAAAACCTTCATTCCTAAGTGTGCAGACACACACATACACATACACTTGCTTACCTATGTCCCAGGTAACCGGGTCGTTACTGCTGAGCTCTTTGATTCCAATGACGTACCAGACACACGCGAGCCAGTGTGCAAGCAGAGCGAAGACGGACATGAGCAGTGTGAGCACCACGGCGCTATACTGTGAGTAACGGTCCACCTTCTGCAGCAGACGCAGCAAACGCAGCAGACGCACTGTCTTCAGCAGGTGCACTAAGGAGGTCTGCAAAAAAACAACGGCTGAGATGATCATCTCAGTGCTGCATGTGCACATACACCAATCCAACCTCATGCAAATTAATTGCATAATGATTGCATAATCATTTTGTGTGAGTCAGGTAAAAAAACAAGGAATGATCACTAACCCAGCCCTTTAGCTCATAACCTTTAGTAGATGTTTTTTTCCCCATACAAGTTGGACTGCATAAATTTGTATGGATTTGCAATAGTGAGAACATGTTGCAGATTCATATTTGAAAAAAAAAAAAACTTCCAACTCTCTCTCCATTTTTTTAAGAAAAATACAACAGCAAGCAACAAATCGAGTGCCAGAGGCGGAGAAAACAACAAGGTCAAAGAGGACAATACTTCCCACTCAAAGACATGGTTTTATAACTTCGATGTTTTAAATGATGAGACATTAAGAAAATTTTTTTTCCCCCCATGCTGGGACTAATTAGTATCAGCGTACATTATACTATCTAGCCTCTTCTCCATATACCGAAGAAAGACCTGAACATCTACAGCACTGTGCAAAAGTCTCATGCATATGCAAATAAATGCTGTAGAGCAAGAACGTCTCCAAAAACAAAAAAAAGCGGAGAAAAGCAGGGAAAAGCACAGTAAACAGTAATTATTGAAACAAAGTTAGTATTTGGTGTGACAACATTTTGAGGATGCTTTAGTGTCAGATACAATTTGCACAATTTTATAAACACATTACTCAAGCTTTACTGAGCATGCTGCAGAACCACCCACAGTTCTTCTGAGGACTTTGTTGCAATTGTGTCTTTTTTACATAGAGATAGACGAATTACATGCAAAGCAAGATAGTTCAGGACGTTATTTGTCATAATTGAGATGATTATGGCTTACAGCTCATGAAAACCCCAAATCCACAATCTCAGAAAATTAGAATATTACATGCAATCAATAAAACAAGGATTGTACATAGAACATATCGGACCTCTAAAACGTATAAGTATGCATATGTACTCAGTACTTAGTTTGGTAAGCAGCAATTACTGCCTCAATGCGGCGTGGCATGGAAGCTATCAGCCTGTGGCAAATTATTTTCAATTATGGAATTCAATTATGACAAATCACAGCTTGAACTATCTTGCTTTGCATGTAATGAGTATATCTCATATATTAGTTTCATTATATACAAGTTGCATTAATGAAATAAATTAACTTTTGCACGATATTCAAATTTTTGAGTTTCACCTGTGTATATATATATGGAAATGTTGATACTTAAAAATAAATGTTTATACCAAAACCACAGGGTGCCAATACTTCAATTTAAATTACTGTCGTAAAAAATTACAGTTGAATTTTTGTGAAAAAAACAAAACAAAACACAAAATTTTTATGCAATTATCCACAAATTAACAAGACCAGTACATTACAATACTGGTCTTAATATAGAATAATCGGATATGGTGGCAACACATAAATACAAGTTCCTCTAAATAGTACTAATTTGTGCTAAATCTTTTGCTTTATTTCCAAACCACTTTGACTGAAGAATTCAAAAAAGCATTATAAAAGAGAACATCTGTAGTGTAAATGTTTAATGACAAAATTCTGCCCCTAGACGTGCATGAAAAATAACTTTGGACTAAACAGATGTTTCTGACTACATGCGAATGAGTTAAAAGGCTTGTCCAGGCTAAATTGTACACACACAACCGATCTAGTGGCCAAAATGACAAAAAATCTGCACGAGTATTCATTTAAACGAGAATGTCTTAAAAGCATTATAAATATTTTATGGATATAGCGGGAATAACAGTGCTTAAGACAGCATGACAAAAATATATAACTTCAACAGTTATAAGACAATAAGTTTAATTTAATCTGTGATAAGCATGAGTAATAATAATCTAATTTTAAATATATAAAATATGAGGGTTGTTCAAATCAATCAGGGACTTGTCATGAACTTTCTTTGAGATTTATAGAAGACTTCAAGCATGGTACGGTATTTAGACTCTTAGCCGAAGTAATATATTTGAGAGTTGTAAATGATTTAAAGAAGGTCGTACGTTTAAAAAATCAGCGTTCCAGCCATGAAGCAGGCCGTCCGAGCATACTGAGAAAACTTTCTACATTTATGGTATCCAGTCCTTAGTGAAACGCTGTGATACAGTAAGTGCATTAGTGTAGCAGGAGATTATATAGAGAAATAAAGTGAGTTTTTAATTATATAACTGTGTTCTCTTATTCTGTACAGTCCCAGTTTTGACTTGAACACCCACTGTATCACTCATACAGTATACAAAGATATATAGTGATTTTAGTTCAATTCCAATTTTATTCAGACTCGCCATTTAATGGTATGGTTATGTAATGAAATGTTGAGTGTAACAATCCGTGAATTTACACCAACTCACCACTGAGATGTTGAAGGCGTAGAGCAGGTCGAAGGGCAGGGCGGCGATGAGGTCCAGGATGAACCAAGTGGCAGAATAATGAAGACAGATGGAGCGTGCATCGTACACCACCTGACCGGCCGGTCCCACATAAGTAGTGCGGAAATTCAAGATGATATCTGCCGCAGACGAGGCATTACACGGTTACTACACATGTAATGTAGACAGCAGTTAGAGTACAGTGTTCAATAAATACCTTTACCGTCTGCTCCACTTTATCCTGTTTATGAAAATTGTGTTTTTAAGGCTAGTAATGCATCTGTAGTGTATGTTTAATTACAACAAACCAGAAACTTTGGACATATATATATTTTTTTATTCATGGAATGTAATATTTGCTCTTAGGCATCTATTATTGGTCTGTTTCATGAACTATCACGCTACTATATATATTGTTCCCCTTGTACTCCTTAGGCAGTTCCCCCTGTACTCAGGGCGTGGCTCGAAGTGCCTCTGGGGGTGGGCTGTGGTAACGGGACGTTAGCAGCAGATCATTTGGTTACTGTGGGCTGTGGGGCGGGGCCTTCATGGATTGGACTTGTTTGTAAGGTGCATCCCATGGATTCTTGGGATTTGGGGAGTTTGAAGGCCGGGTCAGCAGCCTTGGACTGTTTGTCTGCTCTGCTGTGGTGAGCTGTGGTGCACTGGGTGTTCTGGTGGCTTTCTGTCATGGGCAGTATTGGCTTTTCTCTGGGATCAGACTGGACAGGCTGAACTTTGGTCGCATGGGCATGGATGAGCCTTGGGTGCCCATGATCCTGTCACCCTGTTTACTGGTGTAAAATTCACCTGGTGGTGGAGTTATAGTTATGGTTAATCGGTGTGTGTGTTAACCGGTATTAGTGGCTTTGTGGAAGGCTTTTCAACCATCATGTGGAAGGCCTGTGTTTGGCCTGAGTACAAGGCATCCTTAGTGCCGGTTCCAAGCTCAGACAAAGTGAGACAGTTGAGTCAGGAACCGGTGTAACGCCTGCGCCAAGTTAAGTGTATGAGATGAGATGGTCCCCCGGGGCAACACCTTAATGGGAACACCCGAAAAAAATATACAAAATATATACAGTTTGATAGCAAAATGAGATAACTCCTTTTTCTTCATGTTTAAGAAACTTTTTTTTCAAATGAAGCAAGAAATATTGTAACTTGCAAAGTTTGTAAAAAACACAACATCCAGCAACATGTGCACAACAACCAAATCACTATTGTCCTATTTCATAGAACAATGGCACAGATGTTACGCAATGAATGCCTGTAATTAATTTCTGCTGAAGTGACTACAATGGCAGTAAAAAAAGTGTAAACTTTTCTTTTTCCTTGGCTCCACATTCTCAATGTTCAAATGATATGTGGCAGCCACTGCGTTGCTATATATTCACGGCACTACTGTATGTTTCATTAATTAGGAAAGATACAATATGAAATTGCTTGTCACAATTAGTTGGATTTTGCAAAAAAATCTGGCGGTTACATGTTGTTTGTTGCTTAAATGTGTCAGTTTACAGCTTCTACAATATACAGTAAGCTGTTTTCAAATTGGACATTTTGCTGTAGACAACCTCCCGTGTCAGAGGATAATAATTTGCCAATATGAGTAAAAGCTTGAAAATAGCATTTATAGTGTTTTGCTGTAAAAAATGTTCATATATAGGCACAATAGATTTGGTAATGTCTTTTTTCAGGATATATTTTCCTGAGACCTGAAATGTTCAAAAACAGATCAATATTTTTTTAAAGCCTCCCCACCACTTTCAGTTTTCATAAACTGTGGTCAGGAATATGGTGGGAAATACAAGAAAATAATCGTGTACGTTACAAAGACTGAACAAGTACTGAAATTTGTATCCATGGTAATCTTATATCCTAAAGCTGTGGAGAGAGATTATGTGTTTGCAGTAGTCCTTTAATGAAAGTAGCAAGTTTTATTAATAATGGGCTAATTAGTATAAGCTATTAATACCATAACATGCTATTTCAGGATTTTGGGCGTATAATCATCTGCCCTCACCACTGGAGATTATTAACCAAATAAAGATTAGTGATCTCAGTGCAAGTATACACTTTTTGGGCTTATCAAGCCTGGAACATTCAGCCAGGATGAGAGAGAACAATTAGATCACATAAAATCCCAGTAGTCTTTGTCCTCAATATTTTAAGCATATGTAGTCTTTCTTTGAGCAGGGCATAATAAGTGATTTGTGTGTGTGTGTGTGTGTGTGTGTGTGGTGAAAGTAGGTGCAATTATCACCTTTTCTTCACCTTATTTACACATTCATGCAAACCGCAACTCCGATATCACACTTTTAATAAGTGGAACTCGACGCTGAAAGTCATTAAGCCGAGAAAAAAAAAAAAAAAGGAATTCTCAAAGTGTCTCGAAGTGTGTGGATAAAACCGGAGGAGAAGTTTGGGTGGACACTAATTGCTACATTGGGCTGGTTAAGACATTTCCATGGAGTGTTGCCATGGTAATACATGTCAGGTGACCCCAGCCTTCCAAACACAAGCAAACTCCACTCACCGAGGATGAAGAGCATCTCTACTGCTATGTCGCTCACGATAGTGCTCCGGTAGGAGGAGTCACACTCTGGGTCTGACTGGTTGCTGTCGTCGGGGGCGGAGAAGCACACGTTGTAAGGGACGGTGACGGCCACGTAGAACGTCGCCAGGAGGATCAACCAGTCCCACAGCGCTTTGCAGACGCTGTAATGGAGCAGGATGAAGCGTGACTTCTGGACTGACGCAACCTTGTACTCAGGAAGAGTGGGCTTCGGGAAAACATTCTGTTTACACACAAGGACATGTTTTATGTTTTTTTTCTCTACATCATATTGACCCCTGCAACACAAGCACAGGTTTAAGCCACCGTTATATATGGCTTAAATCTTATAGTGGACCAAAAAAACAGTCAAAGTCAATAAGATGTGAATAGTCGCACCATCGTTGATGCCATCATGTGATCATCAAAAGAGAGACATACTGCATGTTTTTTTATGTTAAAATGTGTGTTCATTTTTTTTCTGTATTTTCTTGACCATCCATGCAGAACCAGGTTAGACTGAACTATCATACACTACGTCATCACAAGGTAGTTTTGCATCATATCTAATCAAATCAGCTTTTCTCATTCCCTTTAAATACAGAGTGACACATATGAGGTACAATTCAATGTTACACATATTTTGTACACGGATGTTTTTTCTGTCTTTTCATCCTTTAACATTCTTAAACTCTGTTATGCCTATAAATAAGGCGAGATTGGTACTGTATTTGTTACTAAAATCATGTCAATCCAACCATGACACATCTGCTCGGCTGTCTAACCACCGTTCTATTTCATGCTCTGATTGGTTACGGATGAAAGAAAAATCATTCAGTCAGTGAACAAAACTTTTAAAGTTTTGAATAAAGCGGGGAAAATATAGTACTGTACTGGTGCCAAAGTGGGTTTGAAAATCTCACTGTGACGGAATAAGAGCAAAGCGGCTATCTGTGTTATCTGGTTATGAAAATACGCAGATATTTGGAGCACAAAAATGATAGTGGCTTTACTGTACATTAAACCTCCTAATACAAAGATGCATATTTTATAGTACTGTACAAAAGTCTTGAGATACCTCTCATTTCTTGTATTTTAATGGGGTATTGATGAATAGTTCTCCAGGCTTCCTGAAAGACTTTTTCGGCTCACATTTTTGCTTTTCATTTTCAGTCCTGTCCCAGTGCCTAACCAGTATCAGAGGAATTGTTTTATTTGTTAAGCCACACAGTGACCGATGAATCATTCAAGCATTTAAAAAAATATCTAACTTAAGGCATGAACCAGTGAGAAACAGGTGCAGATGATGACAGATGATCAGGCCGGTGATTAGTATACTGGTGATTATGAATGCTGAGTGGTTGGAACAGACAAGAGGGGAAATGAGGTTGCTGCTGAGGTTGTTACAGAAACAACCAATTTTTTTTTAATTGTATGTTCAGGCACTTTCACAATAAAACATTTGTTCTCATTTCTTTAACTTAATCTGCATCTATAAATTAAATTGAATATAAAGAAATTAGGGGTGGGTCAAGACTTTTGCACAGTACAGTATATCAAAAGTTATTATCTTCTCAATACGAGCAACCAAAAACTGTTGATAGGGTGAGATCTATGATGTGACAGGTGGATGACAGCCTTTAGATCATGTCTATTATCTTCTTCTTTCTTCTTCTTTGTCTTTCAGCTGTTCCCTTTCAGGGGTCGCCACAGCGAATCATCTGCCCCAATCTAACTCTATCCTCTGCATCCTCTTCTCTCACACCAACTACCTTCATGTCCTCTCTCACTGCATCCATAAATCTCCTCTTTGATCTTCCTCTAGACCTCCTGCCTGGCAGTTCCAACTTCAGCATCCTTCTACCAATATATTCACAATCTCTCCTTTGAACATATCCAAACCACCTCAATCGGGCCTCTCTGACTTTATCTCCTAAACATCTAACATGGGCTATCTCTCGCTCCCTCTGTTGGACTCATCCGTGATCCTATCCGTCCTTGTCAATTCCAAAGAGAATCTCAATATCTTCATCTCTGCTACCTTCAGCTCTGCCTCCTGACTTTTCTTCAGTGCCACTGTCTCTAAGCTGTAGAGCATCGCTGGTCTCATCACTGTCTTGTACACCTGACACTTTTCTCCACACGTTCCAACCTGCTTGTCCACACCTTTTCACCTCCTTTCCACACTCTGGACCATTCACCCTAAGTACTTAAAGTCCTGCACCATCTTTACCTCTGCACCCTGTAGCCTCACCGTTCCACTTGGGTCCTTCTATTATGGACTCTCCAAAAACATTTTTATCCAAGAGTTAGATATAAACCTTTGTTATAGGATTCATTTAATTAAGTTGGGCACAAAATATAAAAAGCTTTCTGCCTTCACTGGTACATACCAAAGTTCTACAGTAGAGTTTTATATATAACCCCCCCCAATTATGCAAACAAAGGAACTTGAACAGTATATAAAAGTAATAAAATAAAAGTCTAAAAACAGAATGAATCATCTTAGCTCTCCAGTACGCACTTCATGCCAATTAAAAATGTGACGTGACCCATGAGACATGTGACACAGATCTCTGCTTCCATCCAGCAGAGCGTGAACAGTTAGAAAGTAAGGTTAACTAAAAGACAGAACAATCTAATAATAAGCACGTCGTCATGGTAACTCACGTTCGCCAGTTTTCCTTTGTTTCTATTGGTGAACTGACTGGTCAGGTGGTACAGGACGCTCCGCCCCCGCTCGCGCGCACGACTGAGATGAGAACGCCTGGACTTCCTGTTCTGAGTGTCATCATCTGATAGAGCAGCAACAAAAAAATGAACCAGTACATTTAGCTACACATAAACTTGCTTTAAAAATGAAAAGTGTGATTTTATTGCTTGGTGTATTCAGCGGCATACCGTGCATCTTGGAGGAGTGGTGCGTCTTGCCGTACGAGTCAGTTATGTCTTTGAAGGAAAAGAGGAACAGCACCACCTCTCCTTTCTCATTCTTTATAGGCACAATATCCAGCAGGCACCAGAACGACGTTCCTGAGGTCCAACGCAAAGATCAATGTTGTAAGATCTGATACCAAACTTATGTATAGGATCGTTCAACTCAAACCAGGACTGATGAAGTTTCTCATGAATAAAGGCAAAAAAATGATTGACATTTACTGAAGAATTCAAGCACGGTACGGCTATGAGACTCTCAGACGCAGTAAAACATTTGAAGAGTCGAAACGTTTTTAATGATGGCTGTTCATCCGTAAATGGCAAGTTTGGCAGAGTCCACTGCAGTCGTTCCTGTGAACATTCAGTGAGTGAAACACCTGATCCATTCACTGGTCATTAAAGGAGTTCCCGGGAGGCCAGCGTTTCAGAGCTTACTGATCGTGGCTTTAGCATACTGGGAAAACTGTTTTCCTGACTACTGAAACACTGGGATAAGTTAGTGTAGCAGGGGATTATACTGCATAGAAAAATATAGTGAGTTTTTACTCTCATAAGTGTGTTCTGTTATTCTGCACAATCAAAAGTCCTGGTTTGACTTGAACGCCCTTTAAATACAGTATATGTTGGATTAAACAACCAACACAAGAAAAAAAATTGTAAATCATAATGAACATCCTAATACACAACACAGGAAGTTTAAATTACCCAGCCAAATCATTTATATTTTATATTCCACAAAAGCACTATTAATCTCAGTATAAATCAATGATGAGTTAAAGTTCACTACCTTATATTTAAAGGGAATGTTCCAGAAATGTACTGTACCATTCTTCCTGTAGTAGCGCACTTCAGCCTGGTATTCTCTCTGGCCTTCCAGAGTTTTCTGCACTTGCTGAGTCACTCTCTCGCTCGTTTCTTCTCCATGGAGAAAGCGACACGTGCACGTCTTCTTCATGACCTCGGTGCGTGCGAAGCCGGTCAGTTCACAGAAGCCATCGGAACAGTACACGATGGGATACCCACGACAGCCCTGCGCATTTCCCAGCAGGAAGTTGCTGTCTAAATAGCAAAAAAAAAATGAAGGAGGGGGGGGGGGGATCACATAAGACATCAAGTGATACGATCACAGGTGGACAGTCTTTGTGATCCGATCGCGATCATTGGAACTGACTTCAGAGGGGGGAAAAGGCACACAAAAAAAAGACTGATACATCTCAATGCATCCCTGACAACAGGGGTAGAACATTTCTCAAGCCCATGAAAATAAGTTATTATTTGAGTATTGACTTGTGTACCAGTAGGAAGGAGTGAAATTAATCTAGAATTTTCAGATTTCTGTTACTGCATTGAGAAATCCTTTAGCATATCAGCTAACTTCCTGGATCCAGGGTTGAATCACAAATAAAGTTAAATGGAAAGCTAGTGCGCTATGTAGGGTGTACAATCCCTTGTTCCATGCACCAAGTAGTGCCCTTGATCAGGGGTTAGAAAGGGATTTAGGATTCAGCCTTGTGTTAGACGCTAGCTAGCTTTGTAGCTTGTTTTAGCCATGAACAGAACAACACGGACGGTTCAGAGGCCATTTGGAATGACTTAGAAGCGATTACTAGAGTGACAAAGTGTTGTTTAAGATGAGATAACATTTTCAGATGTGTTTTCTTGCTGAAAGTGCTTCCATGACTGGGTTTGAATGTGGGTTTTAGCAGGCAGCTGCTCTCTTCTATTTCTAGTACCGTGGACCGTACAGACCTGCTTTCACCCATTCTGGGTACAGATAGTTAATTAATTAACGATTGTTAGAACACCTGAGACACGGGATGATACATATAGGTTAACATCCCAGTGCTGTTATGCTCCATATCAGCACTCATGGAAAAACTGTCATCAGATCAGATTACTCAGACGGAACTAACTTATGGTGGCAGAAATCATTCCTTAGTGTGATGCCAGAGACCAACCTTTGAAATTTGATTGCTGGATTTTAACTCTTTTTATTTTTGCTAAATCTCACTATGTGGAAGGATATACACCGATCAGACATAAATAACATTATGACCACCTGCCTAATGCTATGTAGGTCATCCCTTTTTGCCACCATAACCGTGATGCATTGTGTGTTCTCACAGCTTTCTATCACAACCAGCATTAACCTTTTTCTTCAATTTGATCTACACTAGCGATTCTATTGGATCAGACTACACGGACCAGCCTCCACTCCCCATGAGCATCGGTAAGCCTTGGCTGCCCATGACCCTGTCGCCAGTTCACCGGTTTTCCTTCTTTGGATCACTTTTGGTCGATTCTCATCACTGCAGACCAACAACATCCAACAAGAGCTGCAGATTTGTAGTTGCTCTAACCCAGTACTCCAGCCATCACAATCTAGCCTTTGTCAAAGTCACTCAAATCTGTATTCCTGCCCTCTTTTTATGCTTCCAACACATCAACTTCAGCTGCCATTGTAACAAGTTATTGACAATGTAGCTACTGTGAGAAGGGCTGAATTGTGATGGCTAGACAACTGGGTCAGAGCAACTCCAAAACTACAGCTCTTGTGGGATGTTTCCAGAGTGCAGCAGTCAGGACATACCAAAAGTAATTCAAGGAAGGAAAACCAGTGATGAACTGGCAACAGGCTCATGGTTGGCCAAGGCTCATTCATGCACATGGGGAGCAAAGGCTGGCCCATGTAGTCTGATTCAACAAAAGAGCTAATGTATATCAAATTGAGGAAAAGGTTAATGCTGGTTCTAATAGAAAGCTGTCAGAACACACAGTGTATCACTGTTAGAGATGGCAAAGTGGGAACCTATTCAATATTATTTTGTGGCAGGTGGTCATAATGCTATGGCTGATCAGTGTATGTGGTGTAATGTTTTCAAAATTCAAGGGAAAAAAATCATGAATTGATATTTAGAGGAACCAAAAGTGGTTCTTCAGTGGCTCTATTATTTTTAATGTATGTAAAGTGCAGTATTTACAGAGCGATACAGGGATAAACATTTCATGTAGATTGTAGCAGGAAGAGCTAAAAATATATTAAAGTAAATCTAACAGAGAACATGCAGCACATTTCTCATCCACACAGAAAGCGAGAGAGAGAGAGAGAGAGAGAGACTGCCAGTTGTGACAAATCTGTCTCATTTGTTTTTAGTTCAGTTGAGATAAATGTGACAAAATACAACAGTTTAACTTCTATTTCTTCTTTAAGTTCTACACATGAGGTCATGGATGAATCACGTTACTCTTGAGAGATATGCTCTAACTCACACAGCCTGCCCACGCATTACAGGCTAAAATAAGGTGATATCAACTTCATGAATAATAACACCACATCCTCATCTTGCCATGTATCGTTCTGTACAGAAAAATAAATGACTACAGAGACGTCAAAATTGCTCTAACGGTGTTTGAAAGAAAACATTATACTTTTTTCGACAGAATTAAAGTAAATATGAGGATTTGTTTGTGTATCTGTATTCTTTTTTTTCCCCCTTTTTTTATTGTGCTTAAGGGTAGGGTTAGATTTCAAACTAGGTGCAGCAAGGTCTTATTATATTCTGTATACTGTATATCATATATAAGCAGTTATACAATATATAGTACCAGTCAAAAATTTGGACACAAATCTGGATTTCTTTTCTATGTTCTAGAACAATACTGGATTTTTCAAAACTGTAAAATAACATGTATGGAAATAGGAAATTAAGTAACAACAAAAACAACAGCCAGTTATTTGAAGACATGAAGGTCAGCTGTTCCGGAACAGTTCTTGCAAGAACAGTATTGTGTCAAGTGCATTTGTAAAACCCATCAAGCACCATGATGAAACCTTCCCAGGAAAGCAAGACCAAAACATACCTCTGCTGCAGAGGAGAAGTTCATTTGGAGTCACCAGCCTCAGAAAACTCCAATTAACAACCAGCACCTCAGATTAGAGAAGGATGAGTAGCAGACACATCTCGATATCAATTGTTCATTGGAGATTATTGCATATTTTGGACGACTTCAGCATCGTAAAAAAAATAAATTTGAAAAGATCACTGAATTAGAAGGTGTGCCCAAATTTTTTGACTGGTAATGCACATACAATCGGTGTATATGTTACAAAAATAGAAGTGTGTGTTTGCTTTGATGAGAGAGGAGATGAAGCGGAAGAAGCGGAGGAGGCAGTCCCACAGTCACTAGCGTACTGTACATCAAGCCAACTTCTACTTCCATATACTGATTTCAGTGAACACAAGCTATACTATAGATTCTTAATCTTATTTTACTTTCTATAATTTCTTCAATTATCTTATACATTCTTAAAAACATATTATCATGATCTGAAGCTTTAAAGTTTTCATTGTTTTTTATGTTTATTAGTTTTGATATCCTTTTCTGGCAAAGATCTGTGACCTATAAGATATCAAATAAACACACGTATGTAGGTCCATTATGCAAATAAATACATTTTAATTGAATTGTGAAATTTATTTATTTCTCTATTAACCAGGGGTCAAAATAATAATAATAATAATAATAATAAAAATCATTTTTATCTTACATCTAAAAAGGGAGAAGAATAAACCATGGAGGGGATGGATAGTCCTGTAAATCTCTTTGTCTCCACTCCTTCCCTTCAGCTGACCAACCGTTTCAGGGTTGAATCACAAATAGTGCAAAATGGAAAACTCGTGAGCTATGTGGGGCGTACAATCCCTTGTTCCACACACCAAGTAGTGCCCTTTTTACATTCACAGGCTGTAGATTTACTTGATTGAATTAATACATTTATTAATAGATTAACAATTATTAATTTTGCAGCCCTTCTAGCTTTCAAAGAATGAGGGTGCTTTCATCTGGGTATGTGTAAAAGGTTTTCTTTTTCTTCGCATATCCCAGCGTAACTGGGGTCAGAGCGTAGGGTCAACCATGATACAGCCCCCCTGGAGCAGATGGGGTTAAGGGCCTTGCTCAAGGGCCCAACACTGGTAACCTGGTGGAGTCGGGGCTTGGACCGCCGACCTTCCGATCAGTAACTCAGTGCCTTAGCCCTCTGAGATAAATAGAGCAATAAATAAAATAATTTAGCCCCCAGAGGTAACAAGCTCTCCCTATTATTTCAGAGATCGCAGGTATGAATCCTGGGTGGTGGTGTAGCCTCAGAGAGCCTAGAGAGAGAGAGAGAGAGAGAGAGAGATGATAGGCTGAGCTCTCTCGGCATTGGATGGGTGGCATTCTAGCGTGCTGATCAATCATGGATGTCTTTGAGCTCACGCAAGTGAAAGGAGCGGATAGAGTTATACAGGGTGGGCCATTTATATGGATACACCTTAATAAAATGGGAATGGTTGGTGATATTAACTTCCTGTTTG
>JAQMYJ010000008.1:7150362-7164272 GCA_030014305.1 Clarias laeviceps
TAAGATCTAGCAGTACCAACACTGATATTTTGCCAGAGTCAGAATTTAAACGAATATCATTTATTATCTTTATGAGCGCTGTCTCTGTACTGTGATGCGCTCGGAAACCAGATTGAAAACTGTCTAGGTATCCATTTGAGTTTAAGTGGTTGTTCACCTGATGAAAAACAACCTTTTCAATAATCTTGCATATAAAAGGAATATTTGATATTGGTCTGTAGTTATTTAATATGGAGTTATCAAGATTATTCTTTTTTTTAGAAGTGGCTTAACAACTGCAGTTTTCAGAGTTTGGAAAAGTCCCAGAGAGAAGTGAGGTGTTCACCACTTCTAAAAGATCTGTTTCCAAACAGCTTAACACACTTTTGAGAAAAGATGTAGGAAGTGTGTCAAGGTCGCAGGTTGACGATTTGAGGTGCTGTACTGTTTCTTTCAAGATTTTGCTATCAATTTCTTGAAAGACAGACATAGTAACTGTTTTGTGAGGTTGTGTTTGAGTTTTTCTGATCTCTGCACAACTTGATGTGTTAATAGCCCTTCTAATATTACTGATTTTCTCAGAGAAAAAGGAAGCATTGCATTTGCTGTCAGAGAGCATTAACATCAATGGCTAAAAGTACAGTATATGGAGCATCATACCTTAAGACAAATTTAATTGTACACTGACAATCAGGTACAGTATATTGTTTCGTAATGTATTGTATTATATTGTATGGCATGTGAGTTTTTTGAACATACTATTTCAAAGTTGAGGCATTATTAAAGTTGTCTCACCATTGTGTACCAAAGTCAGCATTCTAGCTTGTTCTAACTGTGTTCAGTGAAATTGAGGCCACTCGAGTTTTCCCACTCCAGCTCTGGCAAATCATGTTTTCATGGATCTCGCTCGGTGCACAGGAGCATTGTCGTCCGTGCCTTTTAGATCCGGTGCAGTGAAACCACTGGAAATTAATTTCTTTACAATGAGAATGTTGAAGTTTGTGGCAACATGGGGAGGACTCACTTGTAGGTGTAAGGGTCAGCTGAAAACAAACCCTTGGAAAATCCACAGTTACTAAATGTTATAACATTTAGGACTTTAATCTATAAACTGATCATAAAAAATGGAAATGTTGGCAAATCGCTTTGGTATAAGAAAAGAACATGTTAGGACTTTAGGATGTGGCAATAAATAAATAAATTAGCATATTTTAGGGAAAAATATCTGTATAGGCTTGATGGATAGAAGATTTACATGACAATGGGGTTTAGGGTTTTGGTGTATAATACTTCTGTTTTGTTGAATAAATAGCTTAGTTCAAAAGCGAGAGGGAGATTTCCTTTTTTTTTTTTTTCAAATGAACCCCTATTACGCTTGAATAACATTACCATAACCATAACACATTCACAATGAATATTACACACACTACTAGTCAGAAGTTTGGAATTACTTTCTAACTCCATGGTCGTTCCTGATTTTTTTTTTTCTACACTCTAAAACAACGATGAAGGCGTCCAAAATATAAAATAATCTCCTTTGAACAGTTAATATTGAGGCATATCCGCTACTTATGCTCTGTAAAGCTTCATAACGGCTCTCAATTGAGGTGCTGTTTGTTAATTGGTGATTTCTGAGGCTGGTGACTCTAAATGAACTTCTCTGCAGCAGAGGTATGATTTGGTTTTGCTTTCCTGGGAAGATCTTCATGAGAGCCGGTTTCATCATGGTGCTTGATGGGTTTTGCAAATGCACTTGACACAATACTGTTCTTGAAAGAACTGTTCCAGAACAGCTGACGTTCATGTCTTAAAATAACAACTGGCTATTATTGTTGTTACTTAATTACCTAACACCATACGTATTATTGTTGTAGAATGTAGAAAATAAACCACTGAACTAAAACAAAGAAATTTGCACGTGATCCCAAACTTTTGAGTGGTAGAATACTGTACATACATATTAATATACATTTATCGATTTTCCAAATTGCTTATACTGTGTGTGTGTGTGTTTTTGTGGAGGGCCTGGAGTCTGTCCCAGGGAGCTCAGGACACTGGATGGGGTAAGAACTTCTCTAAGGACACAAGAGTACACATGCTCACGACCCAAATATACACTTTCAGCCATGAATTTAGAAACGGCAATTATCCTATGCTGCATGTCTTAAGACTGTGGAGGGAAACCTTAATACCTGGAGGAATCCCACCAGACTCTACAAACTCCACACGCACCATTTAAAGGTGAGATCTGAACCCCCGACCTTGGAGGTGCAGAGTACTAACCACTGATCCATCATATTCTCCATATTAATATTTACTCTAAAATGTAAAGTTTTTTTTTTTTTTGACATCTAGAAACAATCCTGGCTTTCAAATCCAATGGCATTAATGATGAACACTTGTTTTCTTTTTCCACTTTTTACTTCTATATGTTTGTTCACACAATACTTATTGTTCATTTCATTATTTTATTATTTGTACGTTGATTTTACAACATGATCCAACTCTGCCAGCTTGTGGGTCCTTGTAACATTACACTATAAATAATACAGCTGCTGAATACAGTATATGATTCAGGTTATTAATAATAATAATGAGGGTGCAGTAACATAAAGTTATATACAGAAACATTCATCACAACTCCTAATTATCACTAGTCCAGTGGATGAGGTGAATAATGAATGAGAACACTGAGTGGTTTAGGATCAGTGTGTGTACGAGTCTCTGTCCACCGGCTGGATCAGGTATTTCAGCGGCCTTTCGAGGTCCAGATTCCCAGCAGTCTGGTCATTTAGGGGTTCGGCCTCTACGCCCCTCTTGCCCATGGTGAGGATCCCCGCAGCCTGATTGCGCGAGCTGTGCAGAAGATGCTGCAGTCGGTCCTGGTACCGGGTTTCGGTTGCTTTCCGCTTGCCTAGCGTCAGGATCCCGGCGGCTGCGTCGCTGCTCAGCCAGCCAAGTTTCCCGTTCGGGTCGGTAAGGTCCCGGTGTCCCGCGCGGCAGAGTAACTCGTACAGCGTGCACGTGTGTGGCTTGCGCGTGCAACAGTTCGCCACCGCGTGGGCGTCACATGTGAGCTGCGTCATCAGCGCGAGGAAGAGCACGAGCTGCGCCTTCTGTTCAAGGGGAAAAGAGAGGGAAAAGAGAAAGATACAACCAGCGAAACTTAGACTGGACTCAAGTTAATCTCAGTTCACTTGAATTGTCTTTTTAAAAACATACCGCAACCTATGTCCAAAAGTTTGTGGACACCTGATCATGAAGTTCTTCCCCAAACATTTACCACAAAGGTTGCAGCACACACTTTCATATGCTTTAAACAAAAAACCAAAAAAAAAAAAATTATGATTAAATTAGTACAAAAAAAAACATTTCTGATCATCAGTACCTATTTCACTACAAAATATTAAGTTGATATTAAAAAATCTGTATAGCAGAAAAGAAAACAGCACTTAATATTGAAGTGTAAATAAATAATGTATAACCTATATTGTATAAGTGGCCACTTTTCAGACAAAAAAAAAAAAAAAAAAAAGGAATCTGTTGGGTTTTGCATGTAAAAAAGAAGCAGGTCAAAGTCGCTGGAATAGCTGTGGCTGGTTCTGCAAGATGCTCAGTAAAACTTCTACCTGATTTCCTTATAAAACTGCACAAATTGTACTTGACACTAAAGAGTCCTCGTTAATTAATTACATACTAGTTTTATTAATTACTGTTTACTGGGCTTTATAGTTTTGGTAGATATCCCTGCTCCACAGCATTTATTTGCATGTGTCTAAGACTTCTGCACAAAACTATATGCCTATGTGTGCTATAACATGACAATGATAGTAACTCACAATGCACTAGTACCAAGCTTTGTATGTTATCTTATTGATTTTATTTCATTCATGGTATTTATATAAATTTAGGGTGCGTTGTGGCAACAAGTCATTTTCATTTTACCCTGGTCAAGTACATTTTTTAGGGATCATCTCTAAAGTGCTGCACAAAAAGAAAAGCTTGCAAAGTTACAAGCCTCACTAACCAGCTACTGCCCACAGAGATAAGCTGAAAGAGTTAAAAAATATCATTATAGCGGTGAAAAAAATCCCTTTCGACAGGTTGAGCATATTCTCATACACTATCATTTGGTCTGCTCACATACAGCTAATACAGCATTAGAGTGGCTGAATAGTGAAGTTTGTGCTCACAACAACATCAGAAATTTTTCTTACAACCATACTGTAGCTCTTACAGTATATCATAATTCATCTATCCATCTAGGAACCTCTGTAGCCCAACTAGGGACTGTGGAGGCCAATAGTGATTACCGTTGTATTTATTTTCATTTTTACCCCTGTTTTAGGACCTCCAGTCAACATTCACACATTACAGGTACAGCAATTAACCTGCAAGTCTTTGAACTGTGGGAGAAAACCAGTACTCAGAGGAAACCCACCAAGCACGGGTAGAACATGCAAACTCCTGACACACTGACCCCGAGGCGGGAATTGAACCCGGACCCTAGAGGTACAGTACAAGGCGACAGTGCTAACCACTAAGCTACCGTGCTGCCTACAGTATTTTCATTTCATCTATTGTTTTAAAAATGCTATACACAGTAGGTGAAGGAAAATTGAAATGATGTGTTAAAATTAGTATATTCAAGCATTTGATTCAAAATGTACAAGTCTAACTTAATTAAAGCTTTGAGAATTTGTAACCCTATGATTTTCTGATGATTATCAACCTTAGCTAGGGCGATATATGAATTTTATAAATATTACATACAAAACTATCGAGAATGTACAGCTTCACTTGTACAACACGTAACTATTTTAACGTTCTAATTTCGAATCTTTACTGAGACGAACCCTAACACAGAGTGTGATTTTTTAGCAATAATATAAATATATATTATTTTTATTTTATTATATAACAAATAAACTTCCGTAGATTTGCCCTTTTATTTCAATAAAATTTTTTTATAACATTTTAAAAGTTTAAGTACTGATATTCCACAACCCAAAGTTCAGATGTTTAAGCAGGTCTTACCTTAGGCAACAAGGCACTGTGGGATCTCATTGCTTCTCGTTGCTTGATATGGACACGCACCATCCTAGACTAAGGCTTCTAATGATCTCTCTGATCAGGAGTAAATGAGAAAGTTTATATAAAACACAGCTATGTACTGCTGACGTAGCCCGTGGAAATAATCCTAACAAAGCCATCTACCTCATGCACCATCTTCTTTATCCTCATGTTTGCTCATTTAAGAGCTGGATTGTAATACTTCGTCAGGATGTTTGTGGTTTCGATCATTAATAAGGTTAATCAGCATGCATTGCTTCAGGTATCCATAGAGCTTCATGGAGACTTTTGGGGCAGTATTATGTGAGCTTTGTTATCACATGCCATGAAGTCAGTGATTAGCACGAACAGGACAAAAACGAAAGAAGAGAGGAGTCATCACCTGTGTGAGGTAGGTAAAGGGTAATGAGGATGAAGAGAAGGAGGTTTTGTCTGGTTTCGTGTTAATGACTGTTTTTTTGTCGCTGTTTTAAGAACGACCACCGAGTCCTAATCATGCTCTTTACCCATAGTGTGTATAGATGACATGACCGTATCCTGTTACAAACATTAACATTTAATGCTATTCGTTCCAGCAGGACTTTACTTGGAGAGATATTTTTTTAATAGTTAAGATGTGTTTTGTCACTGATCACTGATGTAGCTCTTTGTTTGCACATTTGTGTTTCCACATTTGTGTGGGAATTCGTGAACATACATTCTGTAGAGCATTTATGAGGCCAGGCACTGATGTTGGATGAGAAGACCTCTGTTCCAGTTCATCCCAAAGGTGCTCAAGGGGGTTGAGGTCAGGGCTCTGTGTTAGGGCCAGTCAAGTTCTTCCTCACCGAACTCATCAAACCATGTCTTTATAGTCCTTGTTTTGTGCACAGGGGCTCAATCATGCTGGAATAGAAACCAGATTGTTGCCACAAAGTTGGAAGCATAGCATTGTCCAAGATGTCTTGGTATGCTGAAGCATTAAGATTTCCCATCACTGTGAATAAGAGGCCTGACTGAAACACCTGAATTAAATTATTAACAGGTTTTGCCAAATACTTTTCTGTATATGGCGTACATTTTTTCCCCTATTGTGACCTCATACAAGCGGAAAGCACGGTGATAATATTCTTAGCCACAGTAAAATATTTTGAACGGTGCAACTGTTTTAAAAAAGGGTATATATATCAGTGAATGACGATCCCGGGCGAGGTTGCTCGGAGGACATTCCTGTGAACATTCCACAAGTGAAACGTCTGATCCTTAAAAATAGACACCAACTTGCAGAAAAGACACATCTGTCTGTGGGAACTGTACACAAAATCATCCCCCAACACCACTTATACATTACAGGAACTCAATTGGGAGTTATTGCCACATCTTCTGTACAGTCCTGACCTCACTTCAAGCCATTTTTTTTTTGTTTGGGTCATTAAAGGAGTTCCTGGGAGGCCAGCGTTTCACACATGAAGCAGCAGTTCATTTTCCTCAACCATGAGGAAATTTTCTACCCTGATGGTATCCAAGAACGTAATGATAATATCATTAGCAACTGCGAATTCCATAGTGCGGAATTCAATAATTCACTAATTCAATAGTCAGAGATAAAGTTGAAATTTTTTGGTCTATGAAACTGGAGTGTCTTCAGGACAGCGGACAGTTCAGCTTCTTTGTAACACGACAAGCTGTGAATTTCTTCTTATTATCAGTAAAGTAGAGGAGAAAAACAGAGGCTGGAATGGGAAAGCCTGTTCCTAGCTGTTCCTGGCTAATGTAATGTAAATGACTGCGGGAATAAATAAACGTTCCACATCATAAAACTATAAAGAGATAAAAGCACAACACGCCATTGTTTTAATGAAAGAAAATGTGCAATGTTTGGTAAAAAAAAAAAAATCGCTGTGGGGAATAAACGCTGAGTATCTACCTGGGTCATGATTGAAATGCAACTGAAATTAAACAGAGATAAACACAAGTTCAGCACCGCTCCAGTGCAGAATTGAAATGTAATAAATAAATCAATTTAAAGTAATAAATAAAGCCCTAGACAGATTTATAGGCAAATATAAAGGTCTTGAAAGTTTAACTTGATGATTTTTCAGGTGCAAATAAAAGACAAGAAACAATGAGTTTTAGCGCCATTTCGCTTTTATAATATATTACGGCTTAATAAATCAAATGAGGTGTTATTTTGCAGATGCCACAACACCATTTACTCTTACCCTGAAAATAAACATCCCCCCCCTACCCCAACCCCACCCCAGTTTCCTCTCACCATGCTTGGCCTTTAACCTTTGGCCTTGTGCATTCCAGTGACATCTTGACTATGGGTACAGCAGGACATACTGTAATTATAAAATAACTAATATTAATTAATATACCTACCCACAATAGTTATAGCAGTTATTACAATAGTCACTTTGTTCACAAACAATTCGGTGAATTGCTCCGAGCTAGACTGTAAAATGTCCTTCAATGAGTTCTAAAATTAGCGACTGAATTAATTCACAATTTAAATTATTTGCTTGTCTGAGTCTCTGTGCTGTATTCTGTTTTCTTCTTCGAGTTCGGTCCGCCTCAGCAGGAGAAGATCAAGTTAGGAGAAGATCAAGTTTCGAACACTGCGGTGAGTATTAGGACAGAGAGTTAACGCATTTTCACACACTGGAGAGACAAAAAAAAAAGTCCAAAGTCCAAACATAAAAATCACATAAAATATGAATATGAATGTGCCTTTATTACAGCCTGCCCTTGATTTATGAAATTCTTTATTATTATTTATTACTTGAGCTACCATCGAGTATTATTACTATCATAAATCTTACGTCCCTGGCCTTTTACATTTGGTAGACAACTTTCAAAGATGTTTAACTAGGACTAAGTCTGATATGCATTAGGTTACAATGTACGAGGCTCAGGTTAGTGATTTAACCAGAGTCCATACAGTAACATAAAGCAGCCATTTCCATCTACCTCAGAGCTGGTGGAATCCTTAGCGCTCCACCCGCCGGAGAGACAGACCTGTCTTCTTCTATTCCTTCTCCTGCACTTCCCTCTATCTAGGTCCTTAAAGAACTCACTCTCATTGTTCCCACCTTTCAAGATCCTGTCTTGTTCCCTTTCTCTTTGTCTTTGCCTCTAGCTCTGTATGTAAATATATATATATATATCAGTGTAGGGTATTTGTGTCTGTGGCAGGGTAGTCTGTCTCGGGGATCGTGTGTAAGGCTCCGAGGGACCGCGGGTAAGGAGGCAGCAAAGGTGAGGCCGGCGAGGTGGAGGCTCCGTTCTTGGCTAAGCCGCAAGAGTGAGCGGCGTAGTGGATCTGCCGCAGGGTGTCCATCGCCTCGGATTTGGCATGCTTCAGCAAGTCAGCCTGGCCCTGAGAGACAGTGGGACAAAAGGTTTGTCATTTTAACATTTGTAGTTGTCACTTGGATTCAATGTCTGTGTTTTAATACTACTGGATGAACACTATCGCTGACAAGGTGGTACAGTATGATGTAGACCAGGAACCTAATAGCAATTTGATAGATAACAATGACATTTTAGGCTGGACCCGTCAGCTGCTGCTTTCTTATCCTATTGGAATGATGAACACACAAGAGACACATAAACATCTCCATCACCTCCATGCAAATTCTTCACAGTTTTCTGACAAATTTCCCAACAACAAATTGCACACGACATGAAATGCAAGTCTGCCCTCTTGTGGTGTACAAGTAAATAGATATGTGAGCTATGGAGAAATATTATGCAAAACACTCTCACTCACTCTCTCCCTATAATACTTATACTGTACAGGGTTGTGAATAGGCCTGGAGCCTATCATAAGGGACTTAGGGTACAATGCAGTGTTCACCCTATCTATCGCAGGACACAAGGATACACACTCACTTACACAATACAGGTAATTTGGACATGACAGCTCTAATCTGAGGTGCTATAAATAAATAAGTGGTATCCAATCTTTTCCAGAAAGGGCCACAAGAAAGAAAGCCACACCTGATGATGAGTCCATTGAAAGGACAACAGTTAATTAAACACTGCTTCGTTGAAATAAAAGCCCACACCCACACACACACACACACACACACACACAGGGCCTTTCTGGGGAATATTGGAGACACCTGCTTTAAATGAACTTCTCTTCTGCAGCAGAGGTCAATTTTGGTCTCGATTTCCTGGGAAGGTCTTCATAAGAGCCAGTTTCATCATGGTGCTTGATGGGATTTGCAAACGCACTTGACACAATACTGTTCAGAACAGCTGACCTTCATGTAAAAATAACATGACTAATATAATATAACTGTTGTTGTTAATTAATTACATAATTCCATATGTGTTATTTCCTAGTGTAGTTTTCGAAATCTCCAGGATTGTTTTAAAATGTAGATGAATTAGAGGGTGGGTCTATACTATACTTTTTGACTGGTACTGTGTGTGTGTGTGTGTGTGTGTGTGTATATATATATACAGTGCTGTGCAAAAGTCCACACTGACTGTAGTACAAATTTTATTATATACAGTATGTTTAAAAACAATTTAATATTTACAAATATAACTTAGAAATTATAAATAAATAAATCAATCAATAACATTATAAAAGAAAACTTGAAAGTCTGTAAACATTTATCCTCTGGTAAAGATTACTTGTGCACAATATTGTATACTATTACAGATTAGTCCCAAGATGTAGTATCTGCCTTTGGCCTGCAGGGGTCACTACAATACAAGAAAAAGCTTGTGTTTAAAACTACAGCACTTTGCTTTGTGTTATAATTGTCCTTCATGTCCTTTATAAATTCTAGCAGCAGCCCTTTCAGGGAAACACTAAGGAGATGAAGGGATGCCAGGAGTGTACAAGGACAGTCAGGGGCAGCCGTGTGTGTGTGTGTGTGTGTGTGTGTGTGTGTGTGTGTGTGTGTGTGTGTCATAAAATGGATTTCTTGGAGTTATTGAATATTATTTTGTGTGTGTGTGTGTTTGAGTGACCCAAGTAAAACTGTCCTTGTATGTAGCATTTAGGTTTGGATTAATTAATGGAAGTGCCTCTCCATACTCTCTCCCTTTCTCTCTCTCTCTCTCTCTCTTTCGTCCTCATTGAGAGAACACTGGGCCCCTTTTCATCGTGTCTCCAGAAAGCCCAGTAAATGTGGGACTAGGACACGGCTAACTTGTTCGGATGATTTTAAACTGTGAGAAGAGACGAGAGGAAATGAGGACAGATGAGCAGAGAATAGTAGAGAGGACGTGAAAGTGTGTTAAGAGACAGGTTGAAATGTGAAGAGAATCGGACGGAAAGGGAAGAAGAGAAGGGAGGAGGAGACATGGACAGAAAAGTGAATGAGATACTGGAAGGAGTAGAGAAGCTAAAATGAAATCAGCACGGACAAGAAGAGAGGAGACGAACGAGATGAAAGCGTAGACGGAACGGCGATAAAAGACCAGAAGAAAGGGTGCGCTTTAAAATGTTTTTTTTTTTTTACTTTTTATAATCACTCTAATACACCCCGGCTAATCGCGAGTGTGTGAGTGTACACTCCTGCTGCGGCTGCTGATGCTGTGTGGAGTTTTTATGGGCCCGGGCCAGGCTCTGACCTAAATAAAGCAAGTCTTCTGCTATAAATAAATCATATATTTTAAAACAGATGAATTATGCATGCAGGTGTGACGCACACAGCTGACGGAAAGGAAAGACACAGCTTGGACTTCTATCATTGAGAAAATGTGTTTAACACCGACCCCCCCCCCCCCTCCCTTTAAACACAACCATAAACATGGTGATGTTATCATTACTGGAACAAACGGAGTAACTGTGTCGGAATGCAAAGTGCTTCGGTTGTTTATAAAAAAATGTTTTTTATTATATTATACGTGAAGAAGAAAGGAACAGTTGTAACTGTGCTACATGTGCTTCCTTTCATTGAGGTAGATGATTGTGTGAACACATTATTCAGTATTAACAGATGGGAATATATATGTTTTTTTGAAAACTTGCCAAAAAGTTCACAAGACAACTGGCTGAGGCTCGACGTGTGTATCAGGATGCAATGAAAAGTCACAAGATCAGGATCCCTGCATTTACACCCACTCTCTCATCATCTTCACCACTTTATCCTGTATACATGGTCGCAGGGGCCTGGAGCCTATCCCAGGAGACTTAGGGCACAAGGCGGGGTACACCCTAAACTGTGCCAATTGATCACAATGCACACACACACACACACACATACTACGGGCAATTTGTGAACGGCTATTATCCTAATCTGCAAGTCTTTAGACTGTTGGAGGAAACCTGAGCACCCGGAGGAAACCCACCAAGGATGGGGAGAACATGCAACCTCCATGCACCCAGACCCAAAGCGGGAATCGAAGCCGGACCCTGGAGATGCAAGGCTACAGCCCATATATATATATATATATATATATATATATACATGCACATGCCTCAAGTTCACAAGTTCAATCATTCATTCAATATTTCATTCACTTTCCATATGGCTTATCCTGTAAAAGTGTCATGGGAAGCCTAGTGCCTATTCCAGGAACCTTTGGGCACGAGCCGGGGTACACCCTGAACAGGGTTAGCCGATCTATTGCAATGCACACACACTTGTTAACACACGACAGGCAATTTGGGGACGCCGATTAGCACATTCTGCATGTCCTTTGACTGTGGGAGGAAACCGGAGTACCCAGAGGAAACCCATCAAGCACGGGGAGAGCATGAGGTGGGAATCGAACCCTTAACCCTGGAGGTGTGAGAGCCATAGTGGCCAACATACCCAGAATGAACACACACACCATGCTGACAGTGCTTGCACATACTGTATACTTGCATTTTATCCAGAGTTATAGTGGTACGCTTCTTAAAAAACAAACAAAACAAACAAACAAACAAAAAAACACCAATGCAGTTTAGGCCACACCCATTTCGGATTTAAATCTGAATGCAGATACAGATATGGATATTAAATTGATATAGATACACATATTGCCATTAGCTTACACACACACACACACTTTCCCTCATTTGATTTCTATCACGCTCTAACCCAGCCACCCACTCTCTCACCTCTTTCTCACATTTCAGTCTTTTTCACTTATCCACTTCACACTTACTCTTGATGTGTTTGTCAAAAAAAAAATACATTCAAAAATAAAAAACACCTCTGAAAAAAACAACTCAGTGGAAACTCTTCAAAAACACGTGAACCAAGGAAGGCAGGACCGCAAGAGAGATTAACACGGCGATAACAGTGTGTATAAAGTGCTTTCTCTCAGATTAACTTTATTAATACCCCAGTAACAGAGAAAAGGTAAAAGTAGAGCAGCGACTTCCTCGGCAGCAAGCCGTCCGTGTGTGAGTGTGAACCAGAAAGACGAGTAAGATGTGCACACAGATAAGAAGTGCCTCTTAGAGCTTCTCTTCAGAGCTTAAGGACCATATTTGATAAGAGGAGCACTGCAGTAATTACAGCTGCTTTAGCAATCATTCGTGCTGCTGTTAGGGACCATTAACCAAGTGCGCATGCAAATGAACACAAAATCCACCTCATCTAATAAAAGCTTGAAAGGGGCAGGGGCGACTCGGATGGGTGTGGAACTTGTGGGTTCGGGTCTTTAGGGGAGGAAGGTGTGGTTTCGTTTCGGCTTCCTGTGGGAAACTCCGCTGCATGGGAACGTGACCTGTCAGGTGATATGATATGTTAGCAATAAGGATACTGAATATTAGTGAAGAATAAAACACTGTGGCTTGTGAGCTCTATCCAGGACATGAGCCACAACCTTCGCCTTCCTTTTGTCAAGCCGCTCTTGAACCAAAGACAACGTCTTAATTAGGCGAAGGACAAAAAGAACCGGACTGTTGCTCAGTCCTCTTTTCAGATGGAAGTACTTTTGGAATTTCATTTGGAAATAAAGGTCCCAGATACTGGAGGAAGGGAGAAGAGGCACAGAATCCAAGTCCAGCGTGAAGTTTGCACAGTCAGTGGGGATCCATGTCAGCTGCTGGTGTTGGTCCACTGTGTTTCATCAGGTCCGAGGTCAGCACAGCCGTCTACCAGGAGGTTTTTGTGCACTTCATGCTTCCCTCTGCTGTCTAGCTTTATGAAGATGCTGATTTCATATTCCAGCAGGACTCGGCACTTGTTCACACTGCCAAAAGTACTAATAGCTGCTTTAAGGATTGTGGTATCCCTGTTCTTGATTGGTCAGCAAACTCGCCCGACCTAAACCCCACAAAGAATCTATGGGGTGTTATGAAGAGGACCATGTGAGACACCAGACCCAACAATGCAGAGGAGCTCAATTTATCAGAGTAACCTGGGCTTCCATAACACCTCATCAGTGCCACAGACTGTTCGCCTCCATGCCACGCCGCACTGCTGCAGGAATTCATGCAAAGGGACCCGTGAGCTGTACATCTTCATACTTGTCAGTAGTCCAACATTTCTGTGTTGAAGTAAAAATCTGAAGGCCCTCTGGACCTGTCTGACTCATCTTGGTGCCCCGATTCTGGTTGGAGATCTCGTCACATGGATGCCCGGTGTGTCTCTTTGGGATGCGTCTGGTGTCTGGGGACGGTTTCACTCTACCATGAAGACGGTTCTGGCCTCGTCAGCTGTTTCTCTGAGGACTCGACTTGGCTGCAGTTGCTCGATAGTTCAGGACAGGAATTTCCTACAAGTCTACCTGAGCCTCCAATAACTACCTGGACTCCATAATAACATCAATCAACATCAACTGTTATGCTGAACTCCCTGTGACCTAACACACAGTATGAATGCAGATCAATTTCTGCTCTCTGTTTCACCCAGATGAGGATGGGTTCCCTGTTGAGTCTGGTTCCTCTCAAGGTTTCTTCCTACTACCAT
>JAQMYJ010000008.1:7164316-7184916 GCA_030014305.1 Clarias laeviceps
ATTCTTTTGATTGTGTAAAGCTGCTTTGCGACAATGACAATTGTTAAAAGCGCTATACAAATAAAATTTAATTGAAAATTTTATTAAAAATATAAATTTTTTTATTGGTCTTAAGTAATATTCTAATTTTCTGAGACACTGAATTTATTATTTTTTTAAGCCATAATCATCACAAGTAAAATAAATAAACAGTTGAAATATATCAGTCTGTATGTAATGAATCTTTATAATATATGAGTTTCACTTTTTAAATTAAAATTACTTAAATAAATCAACTTTTCAATGATAAATTAATTTATTACCTACTTCGTTAATATGCACCTGTATATACTGTATAGCACAGCAATTTGCAACTTTAAGAAATTTGAACAAATCTTTTACTGTGACAAAAGTGCTTAAAAATGTGCTTCAAAAAAAACATTAAAAGAAAAGGATGAAGAAATCAGGGGTTGGTCAAGACTCTGCTGTTACAACCAATCAGATGCTTGAAGTTTAAAACATGAATTATGAATTATGCACGCAGCTGTAAAGCATGCACGTTTAGACTGGGGATAGTAGAGCGATGGTGCACACATTCACACACACACACACACACTTTCTTATGTACAGTATCTGTATTTGCCGTGTCTGTTTCTATGTAGTTCGGGTTTTTACACCACGCATCATTAAACTAGGCCAGAACTGTACTGTACTTGCACATCATTTTAACATTTTAAACCACAGTACGCACGGTTCCACAGTAGAACAAATGACATAAGGTACGACCCCAGTCCAAATTCTTCATCGCAGGAACACTGTCAGCTTACGATGTGTGTTCTGATCTGTCCAAGTGCCTCTATATAACCTAAAACCGGTGCCTGAAACCGGTACCTGAAACCGGTACGGCTCGTTTGGCACATTTTTCATTCTACGGAAGCACTTAACAGTAGTGAGAATGCTGCTTGTTCCACTACACTATAAATCCCATACACACTCCAGCTCGATCTGTAATCTTCATCCCATCTATACTTCATCTTAAGAACCTCATATACACTCCACCTCCTGTTCATCCTGCACCGTATCACAACCCTGATCACGTACACACACAAACTCAACCGTCTTTTATCCTCCTTCATACAGTATCATAAACAAGGATTGTCATGATCTGATACAAGCCTGACATGCTTTATCTGGGGAACACATGACCTTGGGAGTAAACATCAGGTAGAACTCGTCACACATTTCTATTCTTTGCTTCAGCTGTTACATGTGTAAGGATTGGCTCATTTACAGTATATCAAGTAGAAACCGCGCATTCCCTCCATAACCCTCATTCACACCCCATCTTTATTTATGACCCGCACCATATTACGACAGCTGCACTATATTGGGTATAACTTTTTAACGAACTGACATAAAGTAGGTCGTTCAAATTGCACATGTTGGTAGAATAACTCTTCCTCTATACGAAGGACATCAGAAGCGATGCGTTTGCGCCATCATTCAACCCAACTCTCGAATCCCGCTTGTCGCAGTTGGTGGTTCCCATTGCTCGGGTTTGTCTTCAATGCCGGTTTCCCCTTGTTTAAACAAAAAGTACATAGACACCCATAGTTTTCTGATAAAAATGTAAGAACTAAACCTGGAGGCTAGCACGAGAGCATGTGCTCACACAGTACGGGAAGTTTGGAAACACCAATCAGCCTATAACGCATGTCTTTTGTCTAAGGAAAGAAAGCAGAGAAACCCACCTAGCATGAGGAGAACATAAAAATCCAGACACAGACCCCTTTCACATCTCCAACCCCCATCTTTGGAGGTGCAAACCTCTAAGCCACCCTGCTGCCAGCCCCATAATCCACACAGCATATTCAACATCTCTAGCATACTTTAAAAACTAATCAATTCCACTGACTTTATTTACACTACTGTGCTGTGAAAAAGTATTCGCCCAGTTTTTAAATGATGATTTCATTTATTAAGGGAAAATAGCTATCCAAAGCTGCCTGGTCCTATGTGAAAAAGTAATTGCCCCCTTAAATCTAATAACTGGTTGTGCCACCCTTTGGCAAGTGTTTGCTGGCGATTGAGTCTTTCACATCGCTGTGGAGGAATTTTGTTTTTACTTTAGTCACATTGAGGGTTTCTGAGCATGAACAGCCTGCTTAAGGTCATGCCACAGCATCTCAATTGGATTTAAGGCCGGATATCGACTAGGCCACTCCAAAACTTAATTTTTGTAATTAATTATTATTATTTTTATTTATTCCCCTAGAATGGGGTATGACGGTCAGGTAAGTATTTTAGAGATGGTAGTTAGTAGCAGATGCAAGTATTAATGAGGTGACTAGAACTCTTGATCATCACTCGTGAGGTATTTGAGCTTGTTGGATGTTCCATTTCAAAATCCTGGGCATTGAACCCATATAGTGTTGCCTCCGTGGCCCCTTGTGGATTTGACAGCCTTCACACTACTGGGAATGTTTTCTACAAGATTTTGGAGCAAGTCAGTGGGTCAGTGTTGCTTTTTTTTTTAGATCTTTCAGCGTGCTTCACTTTGTCAGACAGGTTCTATTAAAGTGATTTTTTGATTCAACAGGTCTGGCAGTAATCAGGACTGAGTGTGGCCAATAAAATTTAACTCACCTTTCAAAAAATAAATGGGGTTAATTATTTACAGTCATTTATGATTTAGCAAGAGGGAGCAATTACTTTTTAACATAGGGCCAGGTAGGTTTGGACAGCTTTTTTCCCTTAATAAATGAAGTTATTTTTTAAAAACTGCATTTTGTATTTGTATAAATACTTGTATTTATATAAAAATTTGTTGGATCATCTCAATCATTAAAGTGTGACGAATATGGACAGAAAAGAAAAAAAACACGAAGGGGCAAATACTTTTTCACAGCAATGAGCATACAATAACTTCTCCTCTAACTTCACACCAGCGCCTGACTTCTAAAATTCACCTTTCACTGAATTGGCACTGACTTGCTCCAAAATCTTGTAGAAAACATTCCCAGTAGTGTGAAGGCTGTCGAATCCACAAGGGGCCACGGAGGCAACACTATATGGGTTCAATGCCCAGGATTTTGAAATGGAACATCCAACAAGCTCAAATACTGCACGAGTGATGATCGAGTGTCCTATATTATAGTCACCTCACTAATACTTACATCCGCTACTAACTACCATCCTTAAAATACTTAACTGAGGCTCTAAAAAATGCTTCAAGACCCAATTACCGAGCAGAATTAGGGTGTTATCCTTTTTATGCATGAACTACAGTTGGACTTCAGCAAATGTCTGAGTGTCCTGCCAAGATCCTGAATAAGCTTGCATAATTATGTAGCTAGGAATCAGGCACAATTAATTACTGCAGCATTAGCAATAAAAACAGGGAGGGCTGTTCTGCCCTGAAACACTGCTGTTTATTAAGTGCTACACTAATGTTGCCATGTTGTGATGTAGAAATCTGCTAGAAATCTGCTCATCTTTGGCTAATGCGTCAAATCATAGATGCATACGCATATGTAAACAGAGCGATCAGCCATATCATTAACGCGACAAAACATGAACGAAGTAACATTTAATTATCAATTAAATACCAGTAGACTTGTGACAAGATCATGGGCACCTGAGGTTCACCAGTCCAGTAAATTCTTCATGCCTGATTGATGTATGTCTTGAGTTCAGAGTTTGAGCGGCACTCTCACCTTGAGGACGGTGATGTTCCAGGCGTAGCTCTCCATCGCCTTCTGCAGTTTCCTTCCTTTCAGGCCTTCCTTAGCGCCAATCCTGTGCAGATCTTCATGGAAATCCAATCCTGCAAAACAGCACCAAAACACTCAATCCCTCCACACTACACCAGGGGTCTCTGTCTACAGTATATCCTTAGGGAAGACAAAGTCTCTGCGAAACGTCCTGGAAAAAAAAGTGCTACGTGCTTCATCGGAACCACAGCAGATGGCACAATCAGACTGAACTCCTATACCTCCCATCTGCTCTCTGTCTGTTAAAAAGGTGCAAAATTATGCTCTCTTTATTAATAAGTGCTGCATGCATTACCATGAATAAGATTTTTTAAACTGACTTCCTTAAACCATTTAAGTAAAAAAAATATATATATATTTAAAAAAAATTATAAAATTGTTTAAAACAAATGGTCTGTATTTCATGCAAACCCTGAGGTCCCTCTTTTTTTTCCGCTGAGCCAAACTTTTGCCTAATGTGTTCTGTTTTTCTGCACACTGAGTAACAACAACAAAAATGTACTCAACAGCAAACCCAAACCACATTTCGCTCTGGAAGCCATTAGCATTGACAGAGTACTTCAAAAAACCCAGTTTGGCCTGAACAAATCACTGATATTCACAAGACATTTGTGCATTTTAACAGCAACGAGAGTGTCTGAATTTATGCTGCTACAGATGCGAAAGCATGTTTACACTGAGAGTACTAGGGTAGAGGAGTTTTTTTTTTTCCTGGAAAGATTTGTGCAATTAGTCCTGGAGACAGATTATCAAAGCTTTGTCTGCCTGAAACTGCAGTACCGCAAACTACTAAAACTCCAATTGAACTGAAACATGTGACTGAAATACCATTCAAGATCTACATCGACTTACACATGTACAGAATAATATTCAAGCCTCTTCACTTTATGCACACTGATTAAATAAAGCATAATGACTATGCAAACACATTTTATTTTATATCATTGAAATTTTTAGTTCTCATTTAGTGGTTGCTTTCTTTGTTCGCAATTTTGATTGATTAGACCAGATTTTGAAAATGTACACACTTGTGTGTAGAAGCTCTCACAACTTACAGTAGCTTGCATATCAAAAAAAAACAAGGCAAAATACCTTTTCAAGCCATCACAAACAGCAACCATTTCTTAAGCATTCAGTGTTCTCAGGATCATAGAAGTCTCCATCCTTGTTAAACATAAAACATTTAGAACCACCAGGACTCTCCATACAGCCAAACTCAGAATCCGGGCTTTGGTCAGGGATGTGATCAAGAACCCACTGTGACAGAGCTTCACAAGTTCTCAGCAGAGACCAAAGAATCATCTCAGAAATACGGCAGGCACTTAAACGACAGTGAAAGCATGAAGTACATGCAGTCCCCTACTTACGAACGAGTTCCGTCCTGAGAGAACATTCGTAAGTCGGATTTGTTCTCAAGTCCGGCAAAGTGAGTCTTGTACGCCTTTGACACGAATATACGATGTAAAGCATACCAATCACTTGACTAAATCTCTGTCATCTTTCTCCACACTGCCATCATGTAGCCAAAAACCGTAACCATGCCTAAGGAGTACCAAGTACCGTATAGTACTAAGGAACATGTACAAGGATACGGTCAAAAACATGCTATTAATTATTTCTATGTATTATTTATCATTATTATTTATTTAACAGAATATGATGAGATAATGTGATAATAAGTGATATGATGTGTTAATACATAAAATATTTATATGTTATGGTACCATTGTACTACTGTAATACATTAAATATTTTACAATAATACAATACCATTGAACTATTGTCACACATTAAATATTTATATATATAATGGTACCATTGTTCTGTATGTAACATTAATGAAATACCATAGCTGCATAGGGCTTCTCAGTAGCAGTTATGATCGAGGCTGATCTTAAGGGTAAAGTTCAGATTTTTCAAGTCTGTTATTGTTAGTCTTTCGGCTGCCCCTGTCGAGGGGTCGCCACTGCTGACTGTCCGATCCACAGTACACCTTGGCACAGATTTTACGCCTGATGCCCTTCCTGATGCAACCCTCCCAATTTATACGGGCTTGGACTGGCACTGCATCCAGCGGCTGGGGTTTGGGCACTGAATGGGAATCGAGTCTTTGTTAAATAAAAAATGAGTTGCATGTAAGTACATCACAATAGGTCTCGGTCGTTATACGTTTTCCTGCTCTGCACACCGATTGTGAAGCTTGTCACCTGGAACATTCCGGCAGATTCCACAACCCTTGTTCCGTGTAAAAGGCATTCAAAATGTCAGCTGAGACTCATGTGAAGCTTCTGCAGTGCCCCTTTTTTTTGGTGCATGTGGTGTTGCATATTGTGTAATAAGGGACTGAGCCAGAAAATACCAGAAAATACCTCTATTATCTGCTTTTGGTATAGAATCAAACACCAATCTAGAAAATAACAGCTCCAGTTTTGTGATGAAAAAAACTTTATTACTGACAAATAAATTATATGTGTCTATATTTTAAAGGTCTCATATTTTAGTTTGTTTAACTGGTTTGGAAGCTCCCCAAAAATGTGTGTGTGCGCGTGTGTTAATTCAATTCACTCCAACTGAATTCTGACTCTAAGATAAAGCATGTTTTCATACTTCAGTCTCCCTTTTCGCTCCTCCTCCTTCTGAACACACGGTTTTAGTGTCTATGTAAATGAGGTCCTGTTGGGCCACACCCACCCTGACAGAGAACAGCAGAGTCGTGGGAAATTATGTTCTAATATGAGGTTCCTATAAAAGGAAATCTACAGTAACTTGCCAGTATAATAATGCAAAAAGGACATTTTTTTTTATCCCTGACATGCACACTGGAGACTCATCTGAACTTCTACAAATGACTAAAAAGTCAATTTTCTAGAATTGGTGGCCTTTAAAAGATATTGTTTTCTATTTGTTAGATGGTTCTGTAATGTGTTGGAACATGCTATAACGACTTCTTTTTAAACTAAGTGCTAAAGTGAGTGTATGTGTATGTGTGTGATGAGTCAGATAACCAGTTAGAGAGTGTGAGATGGAGAATGAAGTCCCTAGACAGACCCCGTCATGCTGTGGGGTGCCAAAGCTAAAGGTGTCAAAACGCTTCTTCTGTCTGAATGCCTGCCAGACTCACAGCTGTGTCCTGCGGCTCCACACCCACACGCAATATCATCATTGTAGCCGACCGTCACCCACACCACCGACCGTTTACTTCACAAGCGCGTGAACAGCCGAGGAATAAATACCCATAAGGGTGGCCTTAGACACAAAAGAATGGAGGCATTTGTTTTCCTGGCTTTGATTCATGGAGGCATTTTCGAAACACAATGACCTCATCGCACTGAGCCAAACAGCTTCAAATCAGCCTTTTATAATGAGAACCATACCCACCTTATCACCGTGTGAAATAAACTAGCGTGCACAGAAAAATGAACAGTGTGGAATACAAGAAAAACAATCCACCCTGAACCAGTTCATCATTTTAAAACAGACACACATCGGCGACCCCTCAACGGGAGCAGGCGAAAGGCTAACAACAACAACAACAAAACCGCTACAATGGAATCCAGACTTGTGTTTCATTAAACGTAATCACTTTGTTTAATAATTTAGCCTGGTCCTGGCTTGGAACATGATCCTATGTGATGACACAGTGATTTAGCTCCACCCATTTATTGTGCATTTACGCTATGTGTTCGGAAGCTAGCTGCAATGCTGCATATTTCCACCAGGAGGAGCAATGACTGATTCAGTTAACGGAGTTTCTGTATCATTCTGAGTAACGACTATTTAATTATGTAATCCTGGCAGTACCCGACATTACCCAGGATGCCGTTAGACTACCTGGCGATAGCGGCGTCCAGTTGAGAGCTTTAAGTCCATTCGTCTTTCCAGGTCTTAATTTGTAATGTGAACACTGTTCAAGTTAATGCTAATATCATCATCCACTGCAACACGCCCGTCTTCTCGGAGATCCAGTAGCTACTTATCCAGAAGCAAGCTTCCGCTGTTGCTCAAGGCTTTCTCATAGATGCAATGCATTATTGGACCTCAAATCCTCGAAACTGTTTGCTGTGTTGATTTCTTTTTTATCAAATTCCACTGTAACTTCTCCTTCTTTGATGTCAGTAATAATTTCTCAAGGGAATTACGATAATACAGAAACAACCAACAAATTACCCCCATACTCACTAAACACATCAATACAAACCATTTCCTGTATTACAAGATGAGGTTTGCCTTTAAGACACTTAGTTTAATCAGTGTCTGAGTGAGCGGGAGAGAGAGAGAGAGAGAGAGAGAGAGAACAAGTGGGCCTAGTAATGCGTTATGTGGCAACTACTAACGTTAGTGATGACAGGGAATCAGTGCTTCATTTGGCCCTTAGTTTTAGATATCGATATTAAATCAAAACCCCTACTCTCTGCCAAAAGACATGGACCACAAAACAACTTTTTTCTATTTAGTTATTTTATTAATTTTTTTAAAAATTTCTACGGAGTGTCTGGAGAGCTAGGGGATCTAGGGGAGCTCAGGGCGTACACCCTACTACATCGCATGTCTTTGGACTGTGGGAGGAAACCCACCAAGCATGGGGTGTATGGTAACTCAACAAGCTCCACACACCTTATTCCCGCGTTTCAGTAGTGCGTGGATACCATCAAGGTACAAAGTTTTGCCGCAGCCATGATTAGACTGCCCGCATCACGTCTGAAACGCTAGCCTCTCTGGAACTCCTTTAATGGTACAAATATATGGAAATGGCTTGGAGCGAGGTCAGGACTGTACGGAAGATAACTCCCAGCCGAGTTCCTGTAACGTGCAAGTGGTGTTGATGAATGATTGTGTGTAAAGTTCACACTGACAGATGTGTCTCTCCCGCAAGTTTTCAAGGATCAGGTGTTCCACTTGCTGAATATTCGTCGGAACGACTGTGTTTGGCTTTGAGCCCTCTTTAAAAAGTTTGCACCATTCAGTGTTTTACTGCAGTTAAGAGTCTTGCAGTTAGGAGTCTTGTTACTGTACTTAAAGTCTTCCGTAAATGTCAATTGGTTTCACGTCTTCGTTTCATCACAAGTCCCGGTTTGACTCGAACGCCTCTTGTTAAAACCATTAATAAACATCCTGACAAACTTTTTAACTGATTAAACTATAGTGTGGACAATGTAGACTAAAGAAAGGATGTTTTGGTTAACCTTTACCACTCGTGCGCAAAATAAGACGGTGAGTCGAAAATTATTCGTTATATTTGTTATATTAAAAGTTCTGTTGGCCTTATCAGCGCTCTCCGTTCAATTCTCCTGTCTCCCCAGTCACTGCTGTGCAGGAGTGAACGTGTTACATCAGTTCATTTGTAACATGCGATGCGAGCAAAAATGGACGCCCCTCCTGTGACTAGTTTTTTGTCTGAGGGTGTACTTGGTGTGGAAACAACATACGAAAGAGCATAAAAAGAAGGGTTTGGATATCAGCAAACAAGATTTGGACTGATACTCTCTCTAAGGAAGGTAGAAGTTTTTTAGAGAGAATCATTACTGGTGAGGAGACACGGATTCATCACTACGAGTCTGAGAGTATGGAACGGAAACATCCTCAATCGCAGACCTAGAAAAAGTTAAAAAGTCGACCATCATCTGGAAAATTCATCAATGCTTATAGTTTTCTGGGATTCTCAAGGTCCAGTATTGGAACATTATCAGTAAAAAGGTTCAACAATCAACAGTGCTCGTTACAGCGAGATGCTTATTGAAGAGTAGTGATGCGTCGTTCATGAACGATTCATTTTTTTGAACGAATCTTTAACGTGACTCAGAAGAACGAGTCGACTCAGAGAGTGATTCGTTCATTTTCTACTGGGCGATTCTTTCTCAATGACTCTTCTACTCCGAGTCGTTTGTTCTTTTGTCACATGACTCCCATAGACGCTATGCGGTGCAATAGATTCCAAAGAACGAACGACTCAGACTAGAAGATACGAGAGATGAGCTACTCATTCTGTTTAGTATAATATGTCCTTATTTGCATTGTAATATTTTTATTACAGCAGGAACTAAAATTTGTGTATGTAGCCGTGTTGGGGGTCTTTTTATTGAAAATGCAACATTTTACTTTATTTCTGATCAAAAGAATGAAATGAACTAAATGACTCAAAAAAAGATTTGTTCATCTTGATGAACGAGATTGAAAGAACCGAGTCACTAAAATGATTCAAACTTCCCATCTCTATTGAAGAGCTGAAGCCTGAACTTCAGATTCAACAGAGAGGACTGATATCCAAGGGCGTGTTCAATTTGAGGGGTTTACGCCTCCTCCCTATAGTCCTGATCTCGCTCCATCAGACTTTCACCTGTTTCTTCTTGTGAATGCAGCCTTACAAGGACGAAAGATCCACTTCTGATGAAGAAGTGAAGACAGCGGTGCATTCATGGCTCACAGCTCAACCTAAAAAACATGAGGGAATACGAAGGCTTGGTGGCAAATGGAGAAAGTGTATTGAAAGGCAAGGAGATAATGTCGACAAATTCTTTTAATTTCTACAGGAAGAGCATTATTATTAGTACTTTTTGACTCTTCATTCCTACAGTATATCCCGTCTTTTCCGACCTTTCAAAGACCCTGTGAGTGTAAGTGTCAGTTCTGACCTGTCACTCACTGAACGCACTAAAGCCTCTTCAGCACCTGATCGAACTGACATGACATATATCTGTGTGGGTGTGTGTGTGTGTGTGTGGTCTCACATCGGAGGTGACAAATTAATTATAAACAGAATTAAGGGGAAAAAAAGGACAAGCATGTAGAAAAGAAGAGCAGGAATGTGTTTACTGGAAAACTAGAGGTGATGGACAAGGCCATTCACACCTTCAATGGTCCTCCGCCTGTCTGTCTCTCAACCTGTCTGTCTTTTTCTCTCGCTCACACACACACACTGACACAACTAATTAAAAACCAGGCAGCTGTGATGCTCTGCTGGACACGTCCAGATAAAACAGCATAAGAGAGAGAGAGAGAGAGAAAGAGAGAGTTGAAAATGGTGCAGAATATCAGCATCCTTACAAGAGTCTATTTTTGTGAGAGATGGAACAGCACGCCATTAGTGAAGAGATGATTCAGCCTAGCTCTCAGATCAAGGAAGAGTGAAGAGAGGGGGAGAGAAAGCACAGGAGAGAAAGAGAAAGAAAGAAAAAGTGAGTAGTCTGGGTGTCGAAGCTCACTGTGTTTACTTGTTAACATTCTTCCCTCTCTTTCTCGAATTTGCACATCGTTCAAGCAGCTTTTCGGAATTGGAATTTAAGCATGTTTCAACGCTTTCAACACTCTCTCTTTTTTTTTTTCAGTATGATTCGGAACATTTTTTTTACAAGCTGATGTACAGTACTGGCACACACATAAAAGCAAAGGTCAGGTTTCTTTCTATGTTATAATACTTTGGATGGAAAAAAAAACAGATCGAGAGAAAGAGAGAGAGAACATGCAGCATAAAACCCAAATATAAACCACAATATGCAAAAGTTCAGAACGAGTAATCTGATCGGACATGAGTGATTCAATGAGTGCTGATATACAGCATAACAGCACTGGGATATTTATACTATACTATAACTTGTTGTATAGATATATATACTGTATGTATTTTATATAATATGTAATAATATACAATAATATGTATAATAATATGTATTACATGTAATAATAATGTAATGATATGTATATAATAATCTATAACATAAAATATCACTCTGCGTCACATCTGATAATGTTATGTCATCTTAAACAACATGCTGTCTCCTTAGTAACTGTTCCTAAGTCCTTCTGAATGGTGTAACGCTAATAAGGCTGAATCCCAAATCTCTCTCTAAACCCTGATCAAGGGATTATACACCCTACATAGCGCACTAGCTTTTCATTTAACGGTATTTGGGATTCAACCCCAGATCCCTGGAAGTTAGTTGACATTAATATCAATAAGTGGAAGTTTGTTCCCCTTCCCTCCATGTTTTATTCGACTCACCTTTTGGCTACATTGTACTAAAATTAAAACTATTTTCACCCCTGTAAATTACGCTAAATGTCAGTCGCCAGTTCCGCCGGTCGCAGAAGGATACGTGTTGACGGAGCCAACGAATCATAATGTGTTGATAATAAGTGGAACCGCTGTATAAAAGCCACATCACACTCGAGGTCGTGCCGTTGTACTCAGGCTGTGACCCCGTGCCCACAACCGCATCACCGTGATATTGCTTAATCATATCTCCCCTACTCTCTACACCTAACACTGACTATATAATTAGACATTCAAAGCTGCCGATCAGAACGGCTGCTCAGCGTTTTGTCCTTAGCGTATCATTTCGTGTTAAAGAGTGGACTTTTGTTAATGGATCCTACAAGCCGGGGTTGTTAACCGACGGACGCAGACCGAACCGGGCATTCAAAATATACTGGAGGAGAGACAATCAATGTAGCCTTTGAAAAAAGACACAGTACAGCAACTCCATTTTTTTTCTTCCTTGGCTTTTGTGTCGGATCCTCGGTTACGGCTCATTTAATCACATGCGCTATGTAGATTTAGCTGAAAGCAGAGGATCGGGTCAGAGTAAGCTGGAGAGCTTAGAAAGGGACGAGTTGACAAAAACACTATTTTTTATTAAGATTAGACAGAGATGTGTCTACATGAGTGTATTATTTCCAATTCAAAAGAGACAGATCTTACAGTACAGGTACAGAATCAGGAGTAAAAAGGACACAGGAGACCACTGGTCTTTTACTTTAAGACCAGTGATCAGATATTAAAAAGACCAAAAAGGACAAACTGTCTGTGACAATGGGCTCGAGTGGACTTCAAAAAAGTGACCTATTCACACCTGCAATGATCAAATGTTAAGCATTAGAAGGTAACCATTATCACCATTCAGGCTTGTTAGGACTGTTGTAAGTAGGAAATTGAATAGAGAGAGAAAGAGAGAGTGAGATCCCACCTGCTCGCTGTGACTGAGTAAGTTTCGTGTAGACACTATCAGCTGATTCGATCAGAGTACGACTCGTCTGGATCATCTATGGAAAGGAAACAGGAAGTCTCAGCAGGAAGTGAGACAGACATACACACACACACACACACACACACAGTGACTTGAGGTTCTCATGCTATGTGCCAACAAGGCTGCATTTCTTTGAGAGCATTCTCTGGCTCTGGTGATGGATAAAAAAATATTACATACTAATGAAATAGTATATAGTTAAAGTAAAGTAAATAGTTTTAACCGTACAATACAATCTGAAAGGACTGTGTGTGTATGTGTGTGTGTGTGTGTGATATTATTATGGTGTACACATCAAACTAATTAGACCCTGCATTCAGTGACGCTCTTTTATTTTGTCTGCCAAAGGTGGGCTCAGTGTTTGTTTTTTTTTAAGTTAGACAAAACATTTTTTGTACGAGGGACGTTCAGGTCAAACCGGGAGTTGTGATGAAATTTCTGATGAATGAAGAGGTAAAAAAAATAATCGATCGACGTTTACAAAAGACTTCAAGCACAGTACAGTGATGAGACTCTTAGTTCCGCAGTTCAAGTCAAAACATCTGAATGGTGCAAATGAATTAAAGGAGTTCCTGGGAGGCCAGCGTTTCAGATGTGAAGCAGCAAAATGTTTCAGATCATGGCTCCAGTGTACTGAGAAAACTCTTTCCCTTGATGGTGTCCAAGCACTAGCGAAACGCTGGGATAAGTGTATTACTGTAGCAGGGGAATATATAGAGAAATAAAGGGAGATTTTACTCTCATAACTGTCTTCTGTTATCATTCTGCTCAAAAAAAGTCCCGGTTTGACTTGTTCGGCACTCGTAATATGTACTGTAGGTGTATTGCTTTCGAGGTTCATTTCAATACATAACCAATCATCACAAAAACAGTGCTGCTAGCAACACCACCGAATAGCATTCGTACCTCTTGTGTTGCTGATAAAAATAACCGAAAGCTTCTGGCTTTGGTTCTGGATGAAGACGATGGTGAAAATGTACGGTTCCATGTGCCAAATGCTTGAGTACTTTGTGTAAAACTGACAAAAAGAGAACACTGGGAAAAAAAAGCTAGTACATGTCTGTGTTGTGCAAAAGGCTGCGAGCTACTTTACTGAAGATCCAAGAGTGAAGTGTAGGAGTCAACTCGTGACAACTCACCGCAGGAACAGGCACGAACAGTTCGAAATAAGGGGATGTTAAAGGTAGTCTTTCTATTCAAACACCAAAATAGACATTATTTCTCAAACTTTCTAAAAGCAAAAAGCATAGATTTTTTTTGTGATAAACTTTGCTATGGTAGCATTGAACCCTGAACGATATGGAGAAATGTACAGTGGTACTTTGGCATACGAAAATGATCCGCCTTAAGAATTTTCACCTTAAGAAGTGAAAATTTTCAAGAAATTTGCTTCGACGTGCGGCGCATTTTCTGCATACGATCGACCGAGCCAGTCGTGTGTAAGCCAGTCTGTCTGGAGCAGACAGGGTTTAGGGCCTTGCTTAAGGTTAAGTGAGGTTTTATGTTAATTTATTGCATATTTCACTGTATTTCCATGTCTTTTCTTAAACGTTTTGACTGTTTTTATATGCAAAAATATGACTATAGTGTAATATTGGTGATATTTTTGGGTGGCTGGAACACATTATCTGCATTTACATTATTTCCTATGGGAAAAAGCGTTTTGCAATAAGAAATTCCGCCTTAAGACCTCGTATGCCGAGGTACCGCTGTACTGTAAATCCTGCCAGTGTTAATCAGGTGAGGCTGAAGTTGAACTCAGTAAGTTTGTTGGCAAGATGGCATGCTAGCTCACCGTGTCGTAGGCCATGAGGACTTTACGTAGTAGCTCAGGGACGGCACCCTGGGCCTCCATGGTGGGGTAGGACTCACTCAAGTCCACGGTGACGCGCAACGACCTCTCGCTGTTCAGCAGCCACGATGAGACGGTCAGGATACACTGCTTCATGTTGGCCGCAGGGGTCAGCCCACATAACTCCTTAAATGACACCATTGCGTTCTGTCGGAGATGTACACACAATTTAGTGCATTTTACAGTTTAGAAAAATTTACAGTACATGTAATAATAATAATAATAATAATAATAATAGGGTGTATTTACTGCGACTACAATTTCAGCCAAATGACATGTTATGAGACTTCAAGAAGGCATACAGCTGACCTTTTCAATCCCTGTTTGGGGAAAGTAAGTGTTCCCCGCTGGGTCAGGAGCTAAGTAATGGTCATGTGCTAGTTAATAATGAAAGCACATTCTGCAACTAAAGAATAACTAAACTGGAAGGCACAATAAGGTTTGTTCTAGAAAAATGCAATTGTTGCGATTTCAAGTGCAAGAAGGGACTATTTGAAAAAAAAACACCAGAGAGCTATAAAAGCGGTGAACTTTATTCAAAGCCATGGATCTGCAGAATGTGATCTCCAATATTTCATTTGGATGAAATAGGAGTTTCATGCTGCTGGAGTAGTTTCCCATGGCATCACTGTTCTTTCTCATTTTCAGTGATTTAGTATATCATCTGCAACAATATTTGTAATGGTATTTGCAACAATGTGTTCTTGTTTTATCTGGGAAGAAGTCTGGTTGCTAGATATTTTACTTGGGCTTTAAGAGTCTGAACCTTAAACACATATATTTCAGCTTATATTCAATATGAAGCATGGCTTAATACCACTAATAGCACCAGCAGCCACTGTATACAGTATTTTCCCCATGTGATCCAATGGCTGCCACTATCTGCACCATATGTACATGTACCCTGACATCATGCTTACCATATGTACAGTATGTGTGGCACAAAATGATCCCAACCCCTCGCAGCCCAACAACATCAACAGTACAACGTCATATTTACCCACCATTATGTGAACCTAAAACCAATTCTTCGCCCAACACAACCCCCATCCAATTACCTTATGGCCCAACACCATCCCCTAGTAAATCCACATATCATCAATCCCTTTGTGGTCCAAAATCAAGTGCTCTTTCACTATGCAGCTCAACACCATACCTATTTGTCACTATGCTGCCCAACACCATCTCCACCCAACATCACCCGACTCCATTCCTATCTTATCTGGCCAACCTCTATTCCTACCTCACTGCCTTTTGGCCCAGCACCATGGAGTCAGGGATAGCTCTTTGGACTATGGTTCAAAAGGTCCCAGGTTCAAACCCACATGAAACCACCATGACCACCAAGGGCACCACTGTTGGGCCCTTGAGACAGGCCTGTAACCCTCAAGTGCTCAGATGTATAATGAGAAAAAAATGTAATGCCTAATACCATAATACATGTAATGTAATTTAGACCCAAACCTCACGCTGTTCAGCATCATCCGCACCCGATCCTGATCTAAATCTCCACTTGCTCCAGCAACATTGAAACCGCAACACCATTCCAAAAACCTGCATTCCTGTGTGCCCCTACACCATCACAGGTTTCATAAAACCATCTTCAAATGGTCCCAACCCCATCCCTACATACACTTAAACATACACCATTCTTAAACACTATCTGGACATAATCCCTATGTGTCAGAATACCATCAACAACTAAGCCATCTGCAGCCAAAACCTTCGACACTTAACCCTCCTAAAGTGCTATTCCATCTACTTACATTCCCATATGGTCCAATTCTCCTCCTGTCCCATCTCCAAAGGGCTTTGCTCTTTGTTCTGGTTTAAACTGTTTTTGCTTTATCGGTGATTAACCATTTTTATTAGTGACCATTAAGGTGGTTAATGAGTAATTTTTACAGAACTTAGTAGTTAATTTACTGATTTGGATAGAAAAAAATTATGTGTTCAGGGAGATAATTGTAGCATTTCTATTGTTCCATCTCAGTATGGGCCACCTCACCGCCAGGTGGTGCGAGAAAATATACTGTAGTTCTATTCCTCGTCCTACTGTAGGTTAACCTGATACGTAAAGTTGTTTCTGCTGATCAAGTATGTCTTTGATTCTCTTCTACTGTATAACACTAATCATCTAATGAGACCTTGAGTCGATGTGTGAGATAAAAAAAATACAGAAATATTTACAGCAAAGATAAAGAGCCAATTGGTGGGAATATCTCTGCATTGTTATCTCATTTATCACTATTTTATAACATTTCTGTAAAGCACATCACCATTTTTGCGGTCACATTAGATATTCTTTCCCTACATACTGTAACATCCTGGAATCATCAACTCCACATTTCTGTGGAGATCCTAAGCACAGATCTTATCACGCCAAAATAAACTGGCCCTGATGAGAGGAGATTCACACGTACATACATTGATCAGCTGAACATTAACACCATAAAACATAAACACATTAACATTAATTATCGATTATGGACAAGATGCAAGGTTCATTTATGCTTATGGGGACCAAAGGCTAGACTGTCTGGTCTGATCCCACAAAAAAAGCTAATGCAGTACAAATCGCTAAAAGAAGTCAAAAAGAAAGACACCAGAACATCTAGGGCATCACAGCAAAGGGCCCAAGGCCACTGACCCGGCCTACAAACACCCCAGGTCCCTATCCTATTGAGCACTAATGGGATACACCAGACAAACAAATCCGATCATTGGAAGTCCAACCCAGCAACACCACATAACCCATGTGTCCTGGTGCCAGACACCACGACACACCCGCAGAAGCCAGAGCTGCCCAGGTGGCACAAGGGGACTCTTCCAATACGGGGCATCTTTTTTTACAGGATTATGAATCTAGTCACGCAACCCGCCCAACCGCCCCCACACACACACACACACACACATTTTTATAAAATTAACTGCATTATAGATTACAGAAGTAACCATCATCTCTAAAAGTCTTTCTGATCTTTGAATTCACTGTAATGGTTAATATCTGGTCTGATTCTACATTTGTCCTTAAAGAACAAGCCTTTCTCACTTTCGCCCCCGTATCGTTCTCTCTATTCATAAGCTTTTGGGTGTGAGGGAGATTAACGGTTTGTTTAAACGCATCGTGAAAACATCCACATGGACATCTGGTTCCCACGAGGAAACTATCTGCTGAGCTGTAACACATGGACGCATGCTCACACTCTCTCTGTCTCTCTCTTTTTTTTTTCTTCTTCTATACACCCACAGCTTGTCCTTCTCTTGTGCTGCATTACTTCATTCCCCTTCAGTTTAATGACCCTTCACATCACAGTTTAAGTCCCATGATGTAATGGACACACACGGTGACAGGGAGCGCGGGAAAATGCTGCTTCTTCCAAAAGACATTTGGATCATCCGTCCAGATTCATCATCAGCGTGTGTATTGATGTTTCAGATGCTATCACCCGAATGCCAACCCTTTTAACCCGCATATCGATCATTTCCAGGATGAACTTGTGTTATTTATAATGGATTTGGTTTTTTATCTCTCACAGCTCAATCCCTGCAACATGATTTAGTCCTATTGAATTGGACTTAATCAAATATGACTAAGAAGTGCAGCAGGACTTTCAGTTTCTGCAACGACATCATGGCACTTACTGAAAAAGGGAGAGAATCAAGGATACCATCTCATACTAATGAAGTTGCTTCTGCACTTAAGATCATGTTTCATAATTAAAAAGTAGTATGTTAACCATTTAAGTATCATGTATAATTCATTAGGGACGGGAATCACCAGCGATCACCCGATACGATATTATCAAGATATCCAGGTTCCGATTCAATTTGTATTGCGATACTGTTAGTTTTTCAATTCTAAAATTGTAAGTAGTGTGGCGATGTATAAACTGCCAGACGAACCAATCTCCCGTCTCTATAAGTCATAAAAATCAAAGATGAAATCTTTCAAAACATCAGGCACAGGATGAAAAAGAGCAATTTCGTGATATTTGATATTTGTTAAAATATGCTGTTTCATTCTCTATTTGCATTTGCAAAAGGAAAAACGGAAGCAATTAAATATAGAGATAATACAAGCTCTGAGCCATTATTCATCAGGTCTTAATCTTGATCAGCTGTAAAAAAAAAAATCTAATTTCCTGAAGAACTTTATAAGGAGTAAATTTACCACCACAATGGACCTTCCTTCGGTTGTTAAACACGTTAAAGTCGAGGTCATAGAAGAAGAGAAGGAAAGTAATCCATCATGACTATTATCTTCATTTTGTGTAAATCTTCTTCCATTTATCATTGTTTTTTTTAGGTTATTACAGTATGTATAACAGCAAATCTCCAAAGTCATTACATACATAAGGGAAGTGTGAGTGAGTTTGGTATTATAAGTATTTGGTGGAAGAACATGAAAAATGGGTGGAGTTACATGCTTTACTGTGGAAATTCCAATTACATACAAATGATAGGTTTTGAGTAATGCATTTATAAAGACTTAGTTTAAAATGTCCAAACTCTCAGACCTGAAGCAGGACTCGAACCCTTGACCCTAGCGGTGCGAGGCCACTGTGCCACCCCTTTTTGCGACAAACAAAATGCAGCATGTATGATTTCCTGAGAAACCACAAAGTGTAAGATTCTCTGACCTGAAGACTGTTTGTGTTAGAAAGTGTAAAATTGGACTGATTTTACACTGGAGACTCCTTCCAAAAATTTTTAATAAATGTGTCAGTTTTCTTGAACTGAACAATAACAAGGGTGATCATGTTGCCCCTCATTTTGCTGAATATTCACATATAAAGTAGCAGATGACTCAAATGCAGCACACATCAGATTCTATTTGCCCCGCTGTAATTTTATAAAAATCCACTTACAGCTTGCTAATCATTAGGCTACAAATGGAAAATGAGAACCATGTTTTTGGTGCTATTAATTAACCCTTACAGCTCAAGTGGCAACACAGCATTCTTCAGTGACTGACTGCAAAAAAACTAATTGCTTATGTGAACGTCCTGCGGGTGCGCGTGAACGGGGGAGGCTTCAGACATCAAACTGTGCATTTGGGTTTTCAGATGTGTCTGGTTGTCATTAATGTTACTGCTGGAGGAATATGGGAATGTGAAACTCACCAAATGAGTATATTATGATTATCATCAGTTTTGGTCACAGAAACAACCGAAACAACCAGTAAAATATGTATCTGTACTATTTCTTTGCAAAACATTATATTGCCTAGTTTGTGCTGAAAAACGATATGATATTCTATATTGCTATATACACACACTGATCAGCCATAACATTACGACCACCTGCCAATTATGAATAGATTCCCACTTCGCCACGCTGTGTGTTCTGGCAACCTTCTATTGGAACCAGCATTAACCTTTTCCTCATTTTGATCTACACCAGCGCTTCTGTAGAATCAGACTACACGGGCCAGCCTTCAATCCGTATTTGCATCAGCAAGCCTTGGCAACCCATGAGCCTGTTGCCAGTTCACCGGTTTTCCTTCCTTTCTTAAACCACTTTTGCTAAGTCCTGACCCCTGCAGACTGGGAACATCCCACAAGAGCTGCAGTTTTGGAGTTGCTATGACCCAGTTGTCTAGCCACCACAATCTGGCCTTTCTCACAGTAGCTACATTATCAATATCTTGTTGGCTGGAATGGGTGGGATATATTAGGCTGCAAGTGAACACTTGTTGGAAGCAGAAAAAAACAGCCAAGAATAAAGATTTGAGTGACTTTGACAAGGGCTAGATTGTGATAGCTGGAGGACTGGAGCAACTCAGAGCAACTCCAAAACTGCAGGTCATGTGAGATGTTCCTGGTCTGCAGTGGTCAGGACATACCAAAAGTGATCCAAGTAAGGAAAACCTTTGAACTGTCGACAGGGTCATGGGTTCCCAAGGCTCGCTAATGCACATGGGGAGTGAAGGCTGGCCCGTGTAGTCACATCCAATGGAAGAGTTGATCAGTA
>JAQMYJ010000008.1:7185016-7204203 GCA_030014305.1 Clarias laeviceps
TCGAAGAGTTTATCAGTATATATACTGTATATATATATATATATATATATATATATATATATATATATATATATATATATATATAAAACATAATGCAGCAAATGGCTAAAAAAGCTGAGGGTTTTCCCTTCATTTGAACTACTGTAATTGACTTCATTTGATAAACAGTGCTAAATGACATTAGGGTTATTATTTTAGTACTGCTGTGTGTGCTGTCAATAATGAAATAATGAAAACTCATTTAGGATGATAATGAACAACATCCAGAAGCAGACAAACTTAGCACTCTCACCTCAATAATGCAAACCTTATTAACCCTCAGACAAAATGAAAACCAAAATACTTGAACACCTAAGTAACAGCTCGAGCTGTAATTACTGCTGCAGATTCTCTGATGGCTCAGTTGTCTATAGATTGTGTTTGCATTTATCAATTCGCAACCTGCCCTTCCGTACTTTTAATTGCTCCCTTTTGTGAGATACACCTATTAAGTACTTAGGCCTGCACGATATTTTCTCCAAGGAATGAAATACTGCATCAGTGCTGAGACGATTGTAATCAAGTCTCCCTGGTTTTCACAGAATCATCTAAACCACTACAGGAAGACAATAGACTGCTTAGTTGGCATAATGGACTATGAGGTGCTTGTTACATTTGACACTTAAAGTCTTCTAGCATTCCCCAACCATCTATTATAACCCCAGTCAGGACTGGCTTAAAGAAGGTCTCCGGGCACCATGGATCAGTCCTTATTATATTAACAGACAACAAGGTGGATAAAATAACTCATTGGTTTTGATAGGGATAGGCCTGTAGCTTGTAGCACTAAATAAATACTGTAGAATCTAATAATGATATTTGTAAGGTAGGCATGGTGAACAGACAGTGGAGAAGAGGATTGTTTTGTAATCACGTAGGGGGAGGTAGATCTGTGATCCACATGGGTCACTCGCCACTGTTTGGGACTTGTGTAAACCTGCAGATTAGTTGCAAAATTTTACCATCATAACGCGTAATATGATATTACTGCTGTTGCTGTATGGTGTTATACCTGGTCGTGTTCCTGAAAAACCTTTTTTCAGTCCTTTATCCTGTATACAGGTTTGTGTAAGGCCTGGAGCCTATCCCAGGAGACTCGGGGCATGAGTTGGAGTAAACCCTGGATTGCCAATCCATTGCAGGGTACACACACACACACACACACACACACACACACAATGGGCAACTTGGGAAGGCAAATTAATCTAATCTGCATGTCTTTGTGGGAGGAAACCGAAGTACCCAAAGGAAACCCACCAACCACGGGAAAAACATGCAAACAAACCCAAGGTAGGAATCGAACCTGGACCATAGAGGTGCAAAGTGACAGTGCTAACCACTAAGTCGCCAACATTTCAATATTTAATTAAAATTTTTTTTTACCTGTGTACAAATCACATTTTCACTTAACCAAACACTCTCGCATAAACTCTAATTACTTGTTTCTTTTCTCAGTCAAACTATTTCTCGCGAACATGCTTACACTGTTTTACTTATTATTTCTATTATTATTCATATATTCATCCATTTATCTTATATACCGCTTATCCTGTAGGGATCCTGGAGCCTATCAAAGGAGACTTTGGGCACAAGGCAGGGGGCCAATCCATTGCAGAGCACAACATACACTAGGGCAATTTTAAAACGCCAATTAACCTAAATGCAAACTCCCCACACACAGACCGGAGGCAGGAATCGAACCCCTGACCCTGGAGGTGTGAGTCCAAAATACTAACCACTACACCACCTATTATTATTATTATTAATCCCTGCAGCAACTCCTTTTTCTAATCTGACATCCTATTAAAATGCTTGATTAAATCATATTTACCTTCAAAAAAAAAAAAAGCTTGCGTTAGCCATACCTGCACATTTTCCCGCAAATCTGTTGCCTCCCGAAGTGGCTGTGTGGAAGCCCTGAAGAGTTCATCTATTACTTTGATCCCTGTGGTCTTGGTTGAAGTGTACTCCCTTGCTTTGCGACCCTTCCTCACAGAAAGACCTCGCTTGTGAACTTTGCCCCCACCACGCCTGTTTGTAATGGCCACGTGAACAAATAACGTAGTATTGGGCAAAAACTCTCCTGTAAGTGACTGCAGCGGTACGTGACGATATCCCGGTTGCAGGCACTCAAAGGGTATGGTGTACTGGCCAATGAACTCATCGCCAATGTAGTCATCATCGAGAACCACAAAACGCAAAACTGCTAGTTCAGGAAGATTTATCTGGAACTCGAAGCTCTCATCAAAAATAGGATTGTCACCGCTCTGTGACACAGTCTTTGTGCGCTGCTCCGCACAATCTGCAGGGATCCCGTGGATCTCTACATAGATGTACGGCTCTACCACATCACCTTTTGCTGCTGAGCCTCGGGGTTTTGGCAGGTTTTGGCCACTGATCACCTTGATATGGAGGAACTGGGCAGATACACCAGGCAAAGAATCACGAGCATTGGCACTGAAATACGAGACCTCCTCACGCATTATGGCAGGACGCAGCACGTAACCACAGTTGCCATTTTGCCTAAACCAGCCCAAATTTAGATCCATCATTAGGCCTGGTGTTTGGTAATTCATAGCCACAATCTGACAACCACATTTCCAAAAGTCCTGTGGGTTCATATTGCTGGCATCGATGCGCATGGGAGTCGGGTATACCCGAGACAGAAATCGCTTATTATAACTGACAAAGTCCTCAGGGTACTCATTAGCGAAGCGATTAGCATCCACCTCGTTGAAGGAACAAATCTCCCAGTACTTCTGTTCCCTCTTTGAGGACTCAAAATCTTTAAACTGGATAGATTTGCAAAGGGTGACAATATCTGATAAATCTTTACAGAGTTGTAGCCTATTGCAACCAAAACCGTTGAGATGGTCCTTCTCCTCTGCTCCAACCAAGCGTCGTGACATCTCAAGCCCCTCTTCCTCATCAGTCACATCCCCTTCAGAATCCTGTATGTCAGGTGGCAGGCATTTGCCTTTCAGAAGTATCTTGCCCTTTAGTTTTTCCGGGGAGGGCAGATAGTTTTCCTCAGGACTGGGAGGCTCTGTGTAGAGTTTGTCCCCCAGGATCTTCTTCATGTGCTGGGCCATGACCCTCTGCTGTGGGACACTGCAGTGTGTCACTAGGCACAGAATAAGAGGATACTCTGAGCTCTCAAAGGCATACTGGTTAATGACATCCAGGACTTTTGAGAAGGCCAACTGAGAGGCAACGGAGCTGCCTACGTAGACTATGGGCTCACAGTCAGGACCATCCCACACCACCACCTCGATGCTGCGGCAGCCCATACGCAGGGCACGGACATAGCTGCTGATGTCTGAGGAGCCCCAGTAATGATCCTCCAGCAAAGAGGCATTGTGTGAGGAGTTGATGTAGTAGTGCGACAGTGGTTGCGTCATGTCCTGACAAACACTTTTGTGCTGTGGGTCAAAAATGTGGCACTCAGATGACAAGAGGTAATGTGTAAAACCATCAATAGATAGGTAGCCGTGATCACGACCTTCAGCTGATGGCTCATATTTTCTTACAATTTCGCGGCACATTTCTTCTGTCACTCCTTCTACACCTTGCTCAACTTCCACAAACAACATTAAGTCCTTAGAATCCAAGTATTCCTTGTTGCTCGAGAACTGCACAAGCAGGAAAAATATCTCAGGTCTTGTGCACAATTCACAATAGGCTTCTACGAACAAGTCTATGTCAATGGCCTCGCCGTAGCGTTCTTTGGCTTTCTGAAGTTCTTTAAACTTCAGCTCAATTCGAGACTCCCTCATGCCTGGATTAAGCCCCTTGATTATCTGCGTGGCACGAAACAGGTCAATATGTCCTTGCCTTTCAACATCGGCCAACTCGAACACAGAGCCGATCCAGGATGTTCTTACGCTCGGCTGAGTGGCTTCGACCACTCCAACCATGTGCCGCCCGTAAGAGACCAGGTATCTCAGTCCCATCACCCAGGTGCTGACCACGTCTGCTGTGCTTGCCACCAAATCCAAAGACTCATAATTGTCTCCATAAATGATCGAGAAAGCGCACTCATCTGGAAACTGATCCGAGAGACCATTGCTGCGTAGGACAGGGGTCTTCTTCCCTAACCGCACCTCTTTGATGCTTTTGATCTCCAGCTTGGCCTTTTCCGAATCCTTTTTCGAAGGTTCCCAGCGGAGCCAGCGCAAGTCGGGGTCTAGCAGGAAGTATCGGTTGTACATGCGTGAGTTGGAGCGGACCTTTTTCATCTCGCATCCCTCCAACATGAAGGCCATGCAGGCGGCCGTGCTGTTCATCTTGCGGTCGCTTGGCATGGAGCTGAAAGACACCGTCTTTTTCCTCACCTGCCTCTGCTTGGAGTTGTTCTGCAGAGAGAGAGCAAAACAGAGGCTGTCAGAACATCTACTGTATCTTTGGTGGAAATCTACACAAAATGCAAGAAAGCACCATATGCTGAATATGCGCATGCAACAAAGAGCTCACGTAAGTAAATAGAGCGTGACTCTTGGGTTGAGGATTTTGAGGATTCTGATTGCATCGGACACTTCTAGTACATCAATATTGCTAAAGGATATTTAAAAAAAATCTTTAGAGGAAGAAAAGATACGATCCATCCATTTATCTTGGGACCATGGAGGCCCCTAGAACCTTCGCTCAATAATCACATGCGCTTTTACAAACTACAGGCAATTAAAAAAAAAACTATTAACCTAATCTGCATGTCTTTAGGAGGAAACCCACCCAGCACAGTGACAGCACGCAAAGTCCATATACACAGACCCAATGTGGAAATCGAACCTGGGACCTGGAGTTGCAAGGCGACAGTGCTAACCGCTAAGTCCCAGTGCGCCATAAGATAGAATAAGATCAACTTATGATTAAAGTTATAATTATTTTTTTCCGCATGTCCCTGTTAAGAAGCTGGGGTCAGAGTGCAGGGTCAGCCTGGATAGAGGGCCCCTGGAGCAGATAGGGTTAAGGGCCTTGCTCAAGGGCAGATAGGGTTAAGGGCTCAAGAGTGGCAGCTTAAACCTCAGACCTTCCGGAAAGTAACCCAGAGCCTTAACTGATTAAGCCACCACTGTCCCCACTGTTCTTATTAAATAAACAACAACTGACCATTTAGGTCAGACTTCAACAAATCTAATACAAATCAGCGGCAGGAACAAAAACAAGACAGACAATACATGCCAGAAGTGAAAACATTAATATACAACTCTGTACAGAACAAACTCATGCCACAAGCTGTTTACATCTCTGGGGTGTGAGAAGCTATGGTGTAAACATCTTCAGTGAGAAGCACAATCAGCAATTTAATCTCTCTCTCTTTTTAAAAATCCTGCTCCTTAATTTTGAAGCACAACGAAAAACTCTAGATCAAAAAAACAATCTTCAGCTTTTTTGGCCCATACATGGGTTTTTGATATTCACTGCCAATGCTCAGTACTGAATATTCCCCTAAGTGTGTGTGTGTGTGTGTGTGTGTCCATGCATTTTGCGCTCTGATTTGTTGCATTTTGATGAAAAGCTTTGAGGTGTAAACACCTGATTATGTATGTTATTCTCTCTCTCTCTCTCTCTTTCTCTCTCTCTGTCTGACAGATGGGGTTAAAGAGCTTCCTCTGGCCTGCGTATCCATAATGACCTCAAGGGCAAGAGAACAGAGGAAAGATAGATGAAGGGAAGCGTGCTCTTTAGCAATGAACACACACATGCACACGCACACACACACACACACACATACACACACAAAGCTTGTCAGTCAGTAGATTGTAGTGCAGTGTGACACTGACCCTGTGTAACTTAACATTAGATGCATCTTTTTCTCTCTCTTTCTCTCTCTCTCTCTCACACACACACACACACACAAAAAAACTGTATAAGGTACTATGTATGTGCTTTCTCACTGCACTTACAATAATAATGACCCAGAGAAACAGAACTTGAGGTTCTTGCTCTAATTTGTTCCTCACAATATCCTTACATAAATCTAAATAAGGCTGCTTCTTCAGCACAGAAAGAAGAACATTCTCTGATGAGCTAACATGGCCGTGTTTGTGTTAGCGTATACATTTCTTAGCTAATCAGCATGTCACAGCTAAAATAAATTTATTCATGGAAACACTTGCTGATGGATGGTTTTTCAAATAACTGAGAGACAAAATAGAAGGTGACATGATGGAGCTTCAGCCAATTATTAAGAAAATGTGCTGTAATAATAATAAAAAAACAACACCATATGATTAATTATATCATGACCTAAAAATGTTAGGAAGTTATAATATAATTAAGAGACGGAGTAACAGAATAGATATCAGCACGGATGTGATGTGGTTGTAGGCACGAGGGGGCAGTTATTTTTCTCCGCCAACATGTTACAGTTAGTGACAGATAGTTGTGAAAGTAGTCTTAAGCCAAAAGATGAGGAGAATAAACCATGGAGGTGGTGGACAGTCCTGAGAAACTTAAGAGATTTACTTTATACAGGTAGTCCCCAACTTACGAACGAGTTCCGTTCCGAGAGCACGTTTGTAAGTTGAACTTGTTCTTAATTCCAACAAAGTGAGTCTTATTCGCCTTTGACACAAATATACAATGTAAAGCATACCAATCCACTTAAATAAATCTGTCCCCTTTTCCCAGACTGCCATCACGTGGCCAGAAATTGTAACCGCACATAAGGAAATGACTCTCACAATGTTGGCTCTGTGCCTTTAAATCGCTTGGGGAATCCCGGACGCCATTTTGGCTCAGAGCTGTTTTCCACTGTATTGGACTGTGAACTCTGTTTTGTTGGGGATTTTCCGAAATTAGGATTATTCACCATCAGGACAGTTTAAACCCCAGCTAACCCCATGACTGCCATTTTCTATCATCGTGCTCCTGGACTGATTCATTGAAACTGGTGAGGCAGACTAATTTCTCCCGCACCCCCACATGCGCACACATACAATATACTGGACTTTAAACATTTTATACATTCACTTACACACTGAAAATATTGTATATAATTGTAAATATTGGTATCTGGTGCACTGCAGTGTCTATTTTTTGTACAATACACGTGAGCTACTTCTGTGATATGTATGCATCTACAAATGTTTGTAGAACCGTGGTCCATTCGGAGACTTACTGTATTTCTGCTTATTCTTCATTGGAATATTAGCTAACTTCCTAGGTTCTGGGGTTGAATCCCAATTAGTGTAACATAAAAAGCTAGTGTGCTATGTAGGGTGAAAGTTAAGAATCCCTTGTTCCACACACTAAGTAGTGCCTTTGATCAGAGGTTAGAGAGAGATTTGGGATTCAGCCTTGTGTTAGAAGCTAGTGAGCTTTGTCGTTCATGTTAGCCGTGAACAAAACAACACGGATGGTTCAAAAACGACTTAAATGCAATTACTAAGGAGACAAAGTGTTGTGTAAGATGACATATCTTAATGAAAGTGCTTCCTGGACTAGTTTTGAATGTTGGTTTTGGCAGGAAGCTGCTCTCTCCTCAGTACTGCCATACTTTCGACCATACTTTCTGCATATATTCCACGAGTGCTGATATAGAGCATTACAGTACTAAGTAAACTTAGTACCGGTCAGAATCAGAAATTGTTATGCTCTCTATCTATATCTCTATCATATATTGTTATGCTCTATAGCAGCACTCATGAAATGCCTCTCATCCAATCAGATTACTTGGCCTATATGATTAAAATTTTTGTATGTATACTCTAAGGATTTGTTAACAATCAATAAAAAAAAAAGCAGTTTGGTTCCAAAAAACAGTGGTAAAAAGTATATTAATGCAACATTGTCAGCTTGTTTGACTGATTATGATTTTCCCAATGCAGCTCTGTCACGTCCTCCAATGGGACCAATTAGGTTTGCGTCTATGAAATGCCCCGATAGTCCTACAAGCTTGATCCGGATATCCCTCTGTGTGTGTGGATGCATGAGTGAGGGAGATAGAGAGATAGGAAGTGAGATTTGTGTGTATTCTGGCGTGATTTCTCTTTAACTGTGTCGCCCTACAACACTGCAGTCAAGGTTACTCTAATGCAGAAGCGAGTTCCGGTATCCAGGGAACAGTGTAGAACTCTCACTCATCTTCTATACCGCTTTATCCTGTATTCAGGGTCGCGGGGACCTGGAGCCTATCCCAGGCTTAGGGCACGAGGCAGGGTACACCCTGGACAGGGTGCCAATCCATCTCAGGGCACACACACATACACACACACTCACTCACCTATTCACACACTACGGGCAATTTGGGAACGCCAGTTAGCCTAACCTACATACCTTTGGACTGTGGGAGGAAACCGGAGCACCCGGAGGAAACCCACTAAGCACGGGGAGAACATGCAAACTTCATGCACACAAAGATGGGAATCGAGCCTGGCTGGGAATTGAACACGGACCCTGGAGGTGCAAGGCGACAGTGCTAACCAAGTGTAGAACTCGTTCATCCCATAATATACCAGCCGAACACTATCCCTCGCTCTCCTTCACACCGGTTCATTCCTTGTGCTGCATTCGTACGCCCGAGTTACCCTCGTGTTCCTTCAAAGAGAGCTTTCTTTTTCCTGTCAATCCGTAAACACTGGATTTGTCTCTGTAGAATTGAGAGGCAAAACCACCAAAGCACAGCTGACATAACCAGCGGTTAATTCATCAAATTTTCAAATTAACGAATAGGAATACACTCTGGATTTCAGTCAATGGCAGGGCAGCAAGAACATACAGTATAAATGACCAAAACATGGTATTGGTGCTAAAAAGTGAAAGTGAATTTTCACATAGGATTATATAACACCATTTTTCATAATACTTAATGCTTCTTATCTCCTGATCCATGCATTGTTTGTAATTATGCATACACATTTATATTTTTCTCAGATAAAAAGAAACACAATTTCATGACCTTTTATGTATTGTCCGTAACTTTTTGGAATTCTAATCTTTCAATGATCTTAACTGTCATTCAGATTTCACATAAAAAGACATAAACCTGAAAAAGTGTGTTATTCTAAAATGCAAAATGACATGAATTTGAAATGGTTACAGACACTACAGATTTTTTGCTTTTTAAGCTTTTACCAAAAACCCATTGTAAAAGCAACAAGTTTTACAGGTCATATGCTTCAAGAAGCTTACACCAATTTTAGTATCAATGCTTATGAAGAAATAGTCTGAAGCAAGACAGTATAACACAAAAAAAAATTTCATTTTTAAGGCACGTATAAAAATCATCTTTCCAAAACGGCTTGAAATTTTAAGAGCAGCATGATTGGTCGCTTCCATGTTGCATAAACTTCAGAAGTAGGTTCAAGCTGCTTAAGCACACATTTTCAGTATTATAAGTGCAACATATAAAATGTTTAAAAAATTGACCCCAATACTGTGTTTTGGCAGACATACATACATACACAAACGTTTCAGCATACTCAATCCACTTACTAGCATGTCATTAGTAGGTGGAAGGAAACAGGAGAACCTGGATGAAAGCCACACACACACTAAGAGAGCATGTGAAACTATATTGAGGCAGTAATCAGAGCTCGGGATCAAACTGGAGCTCTGAGTGCAGCGGTACCCACTCTACCGCTATACTGCGCTTCAAAAATATTACAAGATTGAATTATATAATCAGGAACAAGATGAAAAGTTCAGCTTTGCTGAAAAAAAAATTATAATTTAAAGCTCCTATATTTTTCTATCTCTTTATCAAGTTAACACAGGTCTCAAAGCTCTTCCAAAGTGTGTCTCTTAATGCTGTTTCAAACTTATTTCACTCCTCCTCTAAACACGCCAATTCAGCGTTTATTTAAATGTTCTGACAACAAGCCGGGGGAGGGATTCCCTTACGTGACGTCACATTAGAAGGAAAATCTGACTGGCTCGTTTAAGCATACAAAAAAATGGAATGGTAGGTTGCCCACAATGCTCTTTATAAAGCAACTTGTGACCATTTCAATCTTCAATATCATATATTCAGATCGCCCTATGGCAATGTTTTGAATGTTTATGACTTCCAGATGTTTTAGGACTTATGTCATTGTTACTGGATCATAAAACATATTTTGGGTCGAACAACATGACATCCACCAGTTGGTACAACCACTGCTGTGAGAGATGCTTTAAAATGATGATCTTTGTCTCTGGATTATAAGAGTAGATTTTTATCTAAGCTTTGAAAGCTATAAAAAAAAAAGAAAATAAATCAGCTTTGCTTAGAGCACTTGAATATTTAAGTAGAAACACCCAAAGGTCTTCCTGTTTTCACATGAGGTTAAAAAAAATACCTCTGCACCGTGATTAGTGCTTGTTGCATTTCTCATGTGTGGCTAAGGCTAGAGTAGACACTTTCTTTCTGTACACTTTTATTTCACTACATTTTAAATAGGTTGGTCCCATATTTTAATATTTCTGTACAGGTTAACACGGGTCTCAGAGCTCCCTTAAAGTATGTGTATTAATGCTCCAGCTGAAATACCCCTCACATAATGCAAACTTCTTTATTTCATTAGTCTTCCAAATGCACCAGTCCATTGTCTGTGTAGATAAAGAGAACACCAGAGTCGAGCAACAAGCAAGGGGAGGGGCTCTTCTTCTATGAGGTCACATTAGGATAGAAATCTGATTAGGTTTTAAAACCTTAACCTGAAGAGCCCTCTCAAATTCTTAAAATAACTAAAAAGTAATTTTTGTTCTCTTTAAAAAGACGTATCATCTGCCTGAGGGTTTAGATGAGGTGAAGTGCTGGTGTTCAGTCCTCGCTGAAGTGAAGTGTTCGCATCCATGATGGTTTCTCTATACTTTCTCTGCTCACTTCTCTGAATAACACACACCTTTCAGTGCTCGTACTACAGTATGTCAATTCAGGCTCATTGTTATTGACCATGTTCACCTACAGAAAAGGATTAGGGCCACCATAAAAAAATATTTGAGTTCTGACTTTAATCTCAAGGTTCAGATATTTTTTATCTCAAAATTCTGATTTTACTCTCAGAATTGAGACTTCTTTTCTTAAAATTCTGACTTTACTCTCACAATTCAGAGTTTAGTCTCAGAATTCTAACTTTAAACTCAGAATTCTGACTTTACTCTCACAATTCAGAGTTTAGTCTCAGCATTCTAACTTTAAACTCAGAATTCTGACTTTACTCTCAGAATAGTGACTTCTTTTCTTAAAATTCTGATTTTACTCTCAGAATTCTGACTTTACTCTCAGAATTCTGACTTTTTTTCTTAAAATTCTGATTTTATTCTCAGAATTCTGACTTTACTCTCAGAATTCTGACTTTTTTTCTTAAAATTCTGACTTTACTCTCAAAATTCTGACTTCTTTTCTTAAAATTCTGATTTTACTCTCAGAATTCTGACTTTACTCTCAGAATTCTGACTTTTTTTTTTCTTAAAATTCTGATTTTACTCTCAGAATTCTGACTTTTTTTTCCTTAAAATTCTGACTTTACTCTCAGAATTCTGACTTCTTTTCTTAAAATTCTGATTTTACTCTTAGAATTCTGACATTACTCTCAGAATTGTGACTTCTTTTCTTAAAATTCTGACTTTACTCTCAGAATTCTGACTTCTTTTCTTAAAATTCTGACTTTACTCTCAGAATTCTGACTTCTTTTCTTAAAATTCTGACTTTACTCTCAGAATTCTGACTTCTTTTCTTAACATTCTGATTTTACTCTCAGAATTCTGACTTTACTCTCAGAACTGTGACTTCTTTTCTTAAAATTCTGACTTTACTCTCAGAATTGTGACTTTACTCTCAGAATTGTGACTTCTTTTCTTAAAATTCTGACTTTACTCTCAGAATTCTGACTTCTTTTCTTAACATTCTCTTTTTCTCAAAAAGGATTAGGACCACCAAGAAATATTTGAGTTCTGACTTTAATCTCAGGGCTCAGATATTTTTTTCCCCCCAGAATTCTGACTTGTCCCCTCAGAATTCAGACTTTAATCTTAGAATTCTGTCTTTACTATCACAATTCAGAATTTTACTTTCAGAATATTGACTTTAGTCTCAGAATTCTGACTTTTTCCCTCAGAATTCAGACTTCAATCTCAGAATTCTGACTTAACTCTTAGAATTCTGACTTCTTTTCGCAAAATTCTCAGAATTCTCACCAAGCCTATCGATTAGACATAGAATGCTTCTTGTACCGGTAAGGACTGCTATCTCTCTAGAACAACAGCACACTCTGCCCCGCCCACCCTGTTAGAGTTGGGGGGAAAAAATCGATTCACAGTTACATATCAGATTCTTTGGGGTGGCAATTCATATATCACCACACTGAATCAAAAATCGATGTTTTAAAAGATAATTCTAATTTATAAAAAAAAATGTATATTAGGTGGTAACAGTTCCTCTATAATCCTACAGGTGGTGCACTCTAAACTATTCACATATTGCCAGACAGCACAGCATCCTGTGTATTAGGAGCAAATTATTTTTGAAGATTTTTTAGAATTGTAACAAAATCTAAGAAAAAAAATGTAATTGATTCTCGATGATATTTATAAAAATGCGACGCTTATAGAATTGCAATACAAACTGAAGCACCACCTACTGTAGGTATCATGATTACAGTATATTGAATTGGGTGATTCCCATCCCTACACCCCAGTGCTTTCAACTTATATACACTAAGTAATATAAATGTGGCATTAACGTACTACAAACTGACATTCACTTATGTTTACAAGTGGACTGACTAGTACGTTGCTATGAAATAAATCAAGAGGTCAAAGTTTTTACCATCGCCTGGCCCACGTCAATGAGATACTTCACACAGCACTGTTTTTTTTTTTCTGTTTTTGCACTTATTTCCGGTCACTCCAGTAGAAACTAGTCACAGCAGGTGGTATTCTGCTTCGCCTGTAAGCCACTTCGGATAAACACATCTGCTGAATAAATACATTTAAATCCCGCACCAGAACCCAGGATTTGAAGATTGTATTAAAATAAGCACGGGAACTCTGTAGGATTATATCGTATCGACAGGGCCGATTATTAAATCACACGAGATCAAGAATCCCATAACCGTATTACCCACTACTCTGATCTTAACTAGGGGTTAATTAAAACAGTTTTTCTCTTTGACCCTGGAGTTTCTCCGCTGCACTCAAGGCTCTGAATGTGGCCTAATAATTATCCCACTTTCACACACACTGTTATTTACCCAATCCTGCTGAGCACTTTTCCCAAACACACCTGCTCACACTTGACCCAATTAACATTCCCATGTCAAAAGAAGACTCCTGACCCGAGAAAGCTTTGCTAGTTTCCATACATCAGTTTGACGGCACGTGGGTTCAGGCGAGGGGTGCGAACACCCGAACAAACTCTTGGTTTTCTTTTTTACGGCACTTATTAACATCTCTGATGTGCTTTTGGCATCGAGCTCCAACAGGAGAGTAAAATAAAATCTACTGCTACTTTTTGCTTCTAATTAACCTCTTAAACTCTTCCACTCTTTGCTACATAGACTCGTGTAATATTACTTTAATCCATTTGCGCTCTTCTCATTATAGCTACTGAATAAAAATGTGAATAGTAAACATTCAAAGACGTGCTGTGCCGTGTATAATCTGGACATGTTAGACTCCAAACCGAAGTGCAAAAGTAAAAAGTAAAAAGCTCCACCGAAAGATATCATTCTGATTTGTCATGTCTACAGTATGTTTAGAAACGTGAGCCTACTCTGCACAAAATAAAGAATATGTTTATATTTCAGAATTCCACGTTCTGTCCAAGATGCTTTTCGAATTCTGTTTTCCTTTCCAGTAATGCACTCAACGCTTAGCTTACAGTCATTTTTAAATGTCTGGAGTGTCTCTACAAACAAACAAAAAAGAGTAAAATACATTCTCTGCATTTTGTTCCTTTCCTCCATATTCGGATTGGCCTGGGCTTAAACAAGCCAATTAAATTCCCCCCTTTATTGTGACATCATATTAGGGAAACCCGGCCCTGCTTTGTTCCTCACCTCTGGGGGGCATTGCTTAGGAGTAGCTCATTTGCATAAACACTGAAGTGGTGCTTTTAGAAAAGGAGTGAATCTGAGAGACTTTGTTTGTTAACTTGTTACAGCAATAGTAAAATATGGGACCTTTAATACTGATTGTATCTTGAGTTCTTGTTTAAGTTTAGATACTGAGTGTTAAATGATATGGTGGCACAGTGGTTAGCATGGTGGTCTCTCTTCGAGGGTTCAAGGGTTCAAGTCCTGCCTTCCCTTGTGTGTGTGTGTGTGTGTGTGTGGGTGTGTGTGTGGAGTTTGCATGTTCTTTGTGTGTTCGGTGGGTTTCCTCTGGCTACTCTGGTTTCCTCTCCAAAGACATGCAGATTAGATTAACTGGAGTTTCCAAATCGTGAAGTGCTTGTGTGCCCTGCGATGGATTTGCACCCCATCCAAGGTTTTGCCTGCCTTGTACGCCGAGTCCCATGACCCTGAACAGGATAAACAGTATAGAGAATGAGTGAGAGTTTATTGGTTTTATTAGCAAAAGTGTCAAATGAGTTGTAGTGACAGTAAACAAAAAGACAAAAAGAAAAACGCATTCCAGATTAATGCTTCACTTGAACTCTTCCATTCTCGCCATGGCTTCTTCCACCTTTAAGTGGATCTCGAAATTCCTCACTGGTCTGATCAGGCTTGGGAAACCTAAATCTGGAACCCTGTCCATCACTCCTAGTGAGTCTCCTGGATTCACACAGTGCTCTTTCTGCTCTACACCGGTGGCTAGACATTAAAGAACTCATCAACTCAACTCCTGAAATTTAGGTCGCATACCGACCTCGCGAGTGCTTGATAACTGAGTATGAGCAAACGTATTTGGCCAATAAGACATCGTTCTGGTTCGGACTGAAGGTTTTGAAACACAGCCAAGCTTTTCTGGCTACTGTGCTACTCCTACTTGACAAGCTGCACGCTGCCTAATTAACTGTATATTAACCGAAACGGCAGTTTTCACCCTCTACAGCTAATCAGCAGCAAAAAGCAACAAATTATCTTTAGGTTCATTCTGTAACACGCCTTCTGTCCTGCCAAATAAGCCAAGCAGAGTACAAGTTTCGTAGCAAATCACTGGCGGTTCATGCTGAGAGTTGAGAGGCGCCTGAATGTTTTTTTTTCTTTTTCTGCAGCGTCCTGTTCTGTTCAGATAAATCCGAAGCGCTCGCAGAGAGTGCACCGTAAGTGGCCACTCGAATAAACATTGAAGTGTATTATTCACTGATAATAACTACAGTCGGAATAATACACACGGAAAAAGAAGGCTTTTCATTTTGTTGAGCCTTGTGTCCCTCTCTCGCTCTGTCTGTGCTTGTGTATACACAACATGCCACGTTCCACTAAATGCCTGAAAATGACTCACAACCTTCAAGTCAATAATCACAGAACAGACTGATCTGGAGTCGGGCCGTACGTTTAGTTTGAAGCAGAAATGTTCTGAAGGTCAGACACCGCTCTCAGGCTCATACATCATTACTGTCCTGCTGGCAGGCAGCATACACGCCATTGATACGTCTCAGCTGTCCAAATCGGTTCGTATCTGCTGATAATCAGGTCGTAATGAGGCAGCGAGGCTGAAGTCTGTGGTTTAAAAGTGGATGATCTGGAGTAAGATCTGTTTTGATTACAGCTCTACTTCATCACTCTTATTTTACCTTCGGCTCGGGGCAGTGTTTGTACAGCTACGTGACTTGAGGCAAGCCGTATATTGTTGGTGATGTACTGTACAGTTGTTAATAAATAGCAGCAGCTGCAAAGTCAGTTGTCGTGAGATACTTGTGCCAGCACAGAGGTACGGTGGCCCTGAAGTGCAAAACAAATTAGCAAAACTGAAAACGAAAAAACTAATTTAAAACCAAATTAACAAAATGGAAAACAAAATATCAAAACCCAAAACAAAACAACAAAACCCAAAACAAATTTGTTATTTTGTTTTGGGTTTTGTTGTTTTGTTTTTGGTTTTGTTAATTTGTTTTCGGATTTGTTAATTTGGTTTTGAATTTGTTAATTTGTTTTCCATTTTGTTAATTTGCAGTGTTAGATCTGATTCAATAGAACTGAACTTTACTGTCTGATTTGTCTCAAGCAGCTATATTTCTTACAGGTTTTAAAATATTAAACTCTACGAAATGTAATTTATGGGCTAATTAATTAAATGCTGTGTAACTGGTGTTGTTGATTGTTTTCATATCATGTCCCTTATAAAGAGATATAATCTTTTTTCCAAGCCAAGCTTTGGCTCCAAACTACACTCCAGTCCAGTAGGCGGTGGTAACGTACAAACTATCCATAAACTCAAAAGAAGAAGAAATTATACTGTATCAAAACACAATTCGTTTTGCATTTACTTTGCAGAGGAAGCAAACAGTTTCTATTTTCTATAAAAAGCTGTTGAAATTTGTCAATTTTAAACCAGTTGATGATTGTAAGTTTACCCACTGTAAAAAGAAAAGACCCAAGACTTCCTGATTCACATGATCGCCACTGCACAGGAACTTCTTTAATGGCCTTTTCTTTTATTGGAAAAACAGCCTTGTTCAATCACCAAAAGAATTTTGTTTTTGCATGACAATGCATGACCTCATACTTCCCACTGCACCACATGCACATTGCAGGAACTCAGCTGGGAGTTCCCATACAGTCCTGACCTCACTCCAAGCAAATGCCACATTTTTGTGAGTTATCAGAGTTCCTGGGAGGCCAGCATTTCAGACATGAACCAGGCAGACCGATCATGGCTCCGGCATACTGAGAAAACTTTCTGCCTTTGTGCATTAGTTATTCTAAGTGTTTATACTCTCATAACTTACAGTATATTCTGTTATTTTGCGCAATAAAAAGTCCTGGTTTGACTTGAACACCCACTCTTGGCATCTAGAATACAAGCGGGGGAAAAACGTCGGACCTGCGATTGTGTCCACTCGTCACTTCCTGGCTCTTACTGTACTTAAAGTCTTCCGTGAATGGCAATAAACTTTACATCTTCTTTTCACCAGAAATTTCATCTCAGTGAGTCCCAGTTTGACCTGAACGCTCTCTGTACAGTAGTTAAAACGGAAGCACGATTTTTCTCTGTAGGAATAAAAATGCTTTAGAGAAACTGAGTAAAACACAGTGATGTTCAGTGAAGGGGGTTAGTGTGGGTGAAATAATTGGCAGGTAGATCAGCACCTGTGTGGGAGTAATGAGAGAGCAAGCAAAAGTGTTGAAAAGACTAAATACATTTTTTAAAAAGAGAGACAGATAAAAGTGAATTTTTCAGTCATATACAAAGGGCTTGTGATTTGAGAAGCCGTGAAGGTTCACCACGCAGACGCAGACGTTCGCAGTTATCATTAACAGTGATGACAGACATGGAGCAACGCTGGGAAAACAATAATTAGTTCATCAAGAAGAGAAGACGGTGACAATAATGCGGAAAGAAAAGCACAACATCTTTGTTTGAATGTTTTAGCTTTGCATCAGCGCTTGTTCTGACACAGATAAACTGTCTTCCTGTGTGCTTGTTATGCACGCAAATGCAGGAGCATTGCTTTTTTTTTCTTTTTCCTCTTCTTCTTCTTTTTTTTCATAGCCGCCCTGGGGTGTTGGCTTTTGTTTTGCTATGTGAGAGTTTCTCTGGCGTAAAGTGACGCAGTTCTCCCCTGGTGCGAGAGGAGCCCACTCACAGCTAAAAATATCAGCACTGAGGTTCGCCAAGCCTGCTCATGGACATCTCACACATCCTCGAGCTCAGGTTTGAAAAGAAACTATGGTTGTGGTGGGATAACTGTCGAACTGATGTTACAGTAGCTTGCATAAGTATTTGCCCCTCGATCCTTCCTCCCTATTTTTACAGAAAAAAAAATCTTAACTTTGTTAAAAAATCTTGATTATACACTGATGAGCCATAACACCAACACCACTGCTTGGTGAACTTAATAACACTGGTTATAAATTATATACTGGTAAACTGGTAACAGGATTATGGCTACCCAAGGCTCATCTATGCATGTGGGGACTAAAGGCAATCCCGTCCAGTCTGATCCCACAGAAAAGACAATGTACTGTAGAAAAAAATTGCTGTCAATGCTGGCTAAGATGGAAAGGCACCAGAACACTTCCTGTTTTTGGGACTTATTAGGCAAAGAGTTCAAGGATTCTGATCCGGCCTTCAAATTCCCCAGACTCGATCCATTTAAGCACCCATGGTCTGCAAAAACAATCAATGGAGGCCCCACTCCACAAAGGATCCACTGCTAAGTCCTGGTGCCAGACACCACACCCCACCCACAGTGGTCTTTTAGAGGCAAAATGGAAACCTACAAAATATTGGGCCAATTTTTTTTTTTTATTCCAAAATTTTTCCCTAATTTAGTCATATCCAATTTCCACCCGTCACTAGGGGACTCCCACATTAAGGATACTCCTACCAGTCTGTGGGAGGGCGAAAGACTATCACGTGTTTCCTCCGAACCATGTGACACCAGCCAACCCCATCTTATTGAACTGCTCGCTCACGCACCATTGGGGGCAGCGTAACACACTCGGAGAACAGCGCTATCCACTCCTTCCACTTGCGTGAGCTCACAGACACCCGTGATTGGCTGTAGAGCCGTGATTGCCGTGATGGGAGGCTCAGTCAATCATCTCTCCAGGCCCTCGGCTGTGGGAGGTTACAGCATCACCCGGGAATCGAACTTATAGGTTATAGACTAATAGGGTGAGCACTTTAACGCCCTTTAAGGCCGTTAAAGTGCAACTTGTAACTTGCACATTACAAGAACTCGGCTGGGAGTACGGTCCTGACCTAAATCCAAGCCATTTCCACATGTCTGGGCCATTTAAGGAGTTCCTGGGAGGCCAGAGTTTCAGACGGGAAGCAGGCAATCTGATCATAGCGCCGGAATACTGAGAAAACTTTCAACCTAGATGGTATTCAAGCACTAGTGAAACACTGGGATAAGTGCATTAGTGCAGCAGGGGTTTATATAGAGAAATAAAGGGATTTTTTTTTTTTTGGATTTTTTCCCGATTTTCTCCCTTATTTTAGTCGTGGCCAATTCCTCCCCGTCACTATGGGGCTCCAACATTAAGGCTACTACTACCACTCAGCCGGGAGGGCCGAAGACTATCACGTGTTTCCTCCGAACCGCG
>JAQMYJ010000008.1:7206926-7224927 GCA_030014305.1 Clarias laeviceps
AAAAGACCCCCAACACGTCTACATACACAAATTTTGGCTATAGTTCCAGTAATGAAAATATTACAATGCAGCTAAGGCTGCATATTATAATAAACAGAATGAGTAGCTCATCTCTCGTATCTTCTGGTCCGAGTCGTTCGTTCTATTGAATCTATTCACGTGACAAAGGAACGAACGACTCGGGGGTAGAAGAGTCATTGAGAAAGAATCGCTCGATTCTATTTCCTGTACATAACCTACAGAGGTTTTGCGGTGATTTGCGCACGCGCGGCCAGTAGAAAATGAACGAATCACTCTCCGAGACGACTCGTTCTTCTGAGTCACGTTAAAGATTCGTTCAAAAACATCTGTTCTTTTTGATCAAAAAATAAATATTTTCTTTGTTTTAATTCTTTCACAACTCTAAAACCTTCAGTTTAACTGCAGTTTTAAATGATAAAAATATTACATACATATTGTAACTACAGAAAAAGGTTATTTTAAGGCTAGAGTTCCGTTTCAGCTGTGAAATTCACACCTCTGATTAATGATTATATTTATCACTGAGCTCGTATTTATTAACCTGCTCACTTAAATTGCAGAGGTTTAATTAAAACTTTAAAAACGTGTAGCCAATAAATAATGTTGAATAAATTGTGCAAAATAATGTGGCGGAAAAAAAGTTACAAATCAAATAGAGGCCAAGAATAAAACTGTAAAGGTTTACATGATAAGACAGAGAAAAAGTCTCAGAAAAAAATGAAAAATGAAAAAAACTAGTCTCAGAAAAAAATGATGTCTGTATATCTGTCCAGCCAGAATTTGTCACAGAATCACACAAAACTGGCTGGACAGAATTTTATGAAACTTTGGCTGTATTTACGTTTGTGCCTGAAGTTAAACCTGCATGATGAATGAAATCAAAAGGTTGAGTACAAGTGAAGTTATGAGCAGTTATGTGCCAAATTATAAACCGGACGTTTTGATAGCGTGCTGCAAGCACTTCCTTAAAATTTGTTGTTCTCCTGGACCATCCGATCTGGATACAACTTTGACACCGAACGCGATTCCTCACACAACCTGTCCAGGCTTGAAGCTAAGACTAAGCATGCCCTGCATCCAGTAACTGGGAATCGAACCCGGGTCTTCCACACGGCAGGCAAGAAGCTTACAGTACCACCAAGATAATATAGTTGAATAAGTGGTTTTAATCGCTCACTGCCTGGCCAAACAAAGTCACATTTCAGAAAGGATCAAATTATTATGCTGCATCAAGTAAAGAAAACAACTAAGGAGATTTGAAATGATTGGAACTGGGTTGTGAACCCTTCAATCCTTCTTATGCTTGGCTTCAACACCTTATTAAATACTGGAGGAAATATGGACGGAAAAAAAAAAATCATAACTGGAGATTTATTTCATTTTAACACTTGGTGAAGTTGCTTGGTAAAAAAAGAATCAACAGTAAAATCGCTAGCTATGTTTAATAATGAAAGTAAGAGAATTTCCATACATGAAAGTAAAAGAATTTCCATACACACAGAATTAGTAAAAAAACAAATGAGTGGGCATAAGGAAACCACTTGTTAAGTGAGACAAACCAGAAAAAAACGCTTTTTTCGTTTTTCGTTGCTAGGCAGCATAAAGATTGTATTTTGGACAATGGATAATTGTCACATGGTCTGATGAGGCCAGACTGACCCTATTCCAGGGCGATGGGTGCATCAGGGTAAGAAGGAAAGCACATGAAGCGATGCGTAGTGGCCACTGGACAATCCTTTGGAGACAGTGTTATGACTTGCTTCATTTTGGTCAGGTTGAGACTCAGCAACGTTATGTGGCAATAACATAAAGTCAGCTGATGATCTGAATGTACTGAATGACCAGGTTATCACATGGATATATCTATGGATTTTTTTTCCTTTCCTGATGGCACAGGACTATTCCAGGCCTCAGACTGTGAAAGACTTTCATGGAAATATTTTCATGCATGAACTGCCCACCAAATTCTGTGGTGTAATCAAAGCTAAAGGTGACTGCATGAAATCTTGGAGTGTGTTTTGTTAGCCATTCAGTGTACTGTATTTCTGTAGGGATCTGACATTTATCACTACAGTGTCAAAGAAGACAGGTCTTCCTGTTGTCCCTGAGCATTAATTACACTTTTAGAAGCTCTTTGGATGGTTAAAGGTTTCAAAAGGTGAGTTCCTACTTCAGATCTTTAATGATTCTTTCAATGGGTCAAACCAGAGAAAACGATTCTTCTGTAGTAGATTTGTTCAGGTTGAATTAACCACCAGAGCGCCAAAATGAAGACTCTACAGAGTCAACATACTGTATGTCCTCAAATGATCTCTGATGTTCAAAACGGGGGATTTTACTGTGTGTAAAACCCCAGTACATACTGTTCATATCAATATGGCATCAATACATTCTGCCCTTTTCACAGTCATACACACTTACACTCACTGCCTGTTCCCTGTAGGATTGTATCCGTAGCTTATTCTCTCTCGCACACATACACACACGTCTATGCAAACATTAACTGTACAGCAGGTCTGTTTAGAATGTAAAACAGCGGTGGGAATTATTTATTTGTCCAACATTCCACTCTCACATATGGCCTCATAAGATATTAATAAAGGGAAATAAAGCTTGGAAGGAAAAAAATATCAGTGATCATTAGTGAGTGCCTCTGGTGAGTCTAGTATAGTATAGCTCAGCTTAGCTATATTATACCAGTACATAAAGTATATAAAAATTTGTGCTGTCAATCGATAAAAATTTTGAATCTAGTTAATCACAGTCATAGTCTGTGATTAATCGCGATAGGACCAGCACCGCATGAAGTGACTGTGTGGTATGGGGTGTGGCAACCCACAGACGACGGGGCTCAAACCCGGATACCCAGATCCGAAAAGCAACACCCTAGAGCCTTAGCCACCTGAGCCACCAGTCCCACAGCTTACATTTGGTAGCTCAGTGGTTAAGGTATTGGACTACTTAGGTTTGGAAGGTTCCAGGTTCAAACCCTACAACCTCCATGTTGCCAATTTTGGGCCCTTGAGCAAGGCCCCTAACCTTTAACTGCTCAGATATATAATGAGAAAAAAAAAAATAGGGGTGTCTGTCAAATGCTACAAATGTAAATAATGAAATTTGCCGTCCAGCACACCTGGTGATGTCATCTTATTATCTGCATTAAATGTGCAATTATCACAGACAGAGGACTAAGAGGACTGGTTAGAGGATTATGCAGATATGCAGTGTTATAATATCTCAAACAGTAACATTTAACGAATGTTAAATCAAAAATGTTCAATTAAAACCGTGATGCAATTATGGGAAGCCATTAGGGTCAAACTTGGTCATATGATTAATTTGTGTAAAAAAAAAAATCTAATTATATTGACAGCTCTTATAAAAACAATTTTTTTGCAAAAATAAATACAGCCACATATCGGTTTCCTAATGATCGATATACAAATGAGGTATTTTACCAAAAAAAAAAAAAAGAGAGAATCTTAATCTCTTTTAAAATCTACCATCTTCAAGTTCCATTGACTATTTCGTGCAAAATCTGTATTAGTAATCCAGTGGCGCCAACTTCCTTATACTTTAACTTTAAAAAGTTAAGCTTTAAAAAGTGTGTGTGTGTGTGTGTGTTTGTGTCAGTTTGTGTGAGTGTCTGTCTGTCACAAGCCTCTTTTTGCTCTCTGGATCTCATACACACACCACAAACACACAGTCTCTATCAGTCCCTCGGTACACATAATGATCTGTTGTTTTTCTTCTTTCAACAGGATAAGTAGATACACTTGACGAATTAAAATAATCCCGCTATTGTTCGATGAATAGGAATGCGAGCTGCAGGGGGAGAAAAGCGGCTTTGGACAAGCTGAACATGATTAAACAAACACATGTAGCACAAACAGCCAGCGTTACTAGAAAAAAATTACTAGAAAATATGCAGTTTTGTGTCTCTTTATAGCATCCATCCATCCATCTAGGAACCTCTGTAGTCCAACTAGGGACCGTGGAGGCCAATGGTGATTACCGTTGTATTTATTCCCATTTTTACAACCGTGTTAGGACCTTCGGTCAACATTCACACGCGCATTCACACACTGTGGGCAAGATAAGAACGCCAGTTAGCCTTATCTGCATGTCTTTGGACATCCCACCAACAGTGTTGGGTGTAACGTGTTACAAAGTTGGGCCAAACTTCGCTGAGTGATGATGGTAAAATAATTATAAAGGTTTTGACTAAAACAACATGCATAAAGAATTACAAAGGAGTTTTCATTTTCTGCAATGGAAAAGTACTCGAACTATTTACTTTTATCAGAAAGTAACGCTGTAATGTAACTGATTACTTTTTAAAGACAGTAATTTAGTAATGTAATTAGTTACTTTAAAAAGTAACGTCCCCTAACACTGCCCAACTCTACACACACAGACCCATGGTGGGAATCAAACCCAGACCCTGGAGGTGCAAGGCACAAGTCCTTCATTCCCCCCCCCGCACCTCCCCGCTCCAATAAAAAAAAAAAAACTAAAACCGTCATACTTTTTACTCGTTATCATTTCATTTATACATTTAAATTAACTGTTACAACTGTTGATGTTACAAAAGGTCATTTCTAATTATAATAATTCTAATTATTATTCTAATACCACATAATAGAGTAAGTGCTACATGTGCGCGTTTGAATATGGATAAGACACCAATGTAGAGCGTGAAGATGAGGATTTTATCAACTTTAACAAGGGTGATGTCTAGACGACTGGATCAGGGCAACTCCAAAACTGCAGCTCTTGTGGAATGTTACCGGTCTGCGGGAGGGAGGGGGTTCGGTCATGATGCTATGGCTGATAGGTTTAGTCTCAAACCGTAACCTTGGACATAAAATAACACAGACTATAAATGAGTCTGAGTAACCAATGGAGCTATTTATACTAGCGCTCATTAACCATAATGAACCGTCATTGTACAGACAGTCACATGACCTGAACTTGGTACACCACAGTGGCTGATGGGATTCGCAGTCCAGCGCCTTTGGCACTAACCTGACACATATCCGACAATATTGTGGCACTCCAACTGGTCCTGATTTTCTTCTTCTTCTTTTTTTTAACGCTTCTTCATCACTAGAGGGTAAGTTTAGATATTTTTATGTAGGAGATTAAAAAAAAGGGCCTTAAAACTGCTTCCAACCCTCTCCTGAAAGAGTTTTCCTCCCCCTCTATCGACATCCTCCCAGCCTGCTCGTAGCCATGCCTTCATCGTCTCCCTCTCATCGTGTCTCTTTTAGCTTTTTATCGACAGGACTAAAAACGCTCAGGCTTTCGTAACTTGTGCTCTGAATGCAGCACTCTGCCGAAGACTCGCCCACGTCATTTCAGTTCCGTCTGCATCGGCACTCTGTGGCTGTCACGTAAATATAAAGGATGGACGCCCGCTATATTCATGAACATGCTGACTGACAGCCCCGCGTTATAACCAATAAATAAATAAATAAAAACGCCGGCGATGATAAACGACACCAGCGACGTCCAAATGTTCAACATGATCCTGGCGCAAGAAAAAGCCCAGAGATGTGGTTAGGGAAGGGGAGGAAAGTAACAGATGATAAATACGTGTTAGGATGAGTGTGAAGACCTCCCCCTCTCTCCTTCTGTTCATCTCTCTGATTCTTTCTCTCTCTCATATTCTCCTTCTATGACTCTCTCTATAGCCATCACACATGTTTGACCAGCCACTGAGTAGAGTTTAGCCACTATTTAGCTAGAATATATACACACACATACACACACAACCTGATCAGCCATAACATTATTGAGTAGGTTCCAACTTTTGCTACCAAAACAGTGATGCACTGTGTGGTCAGACATCTTTCTATCAGAACCAGCATGAACCTTTTCATCAATTTGATCTACACTAGTGGATCGGACTACATGAGCCAGCATGGGGAGTGACATGTGCATCAGTGAGCCTTGGTCACCTGTCACCATTCATCGGTTTTCCTCCCTTGGATCTCTTTTGATCCCACAAGAGCTGCGGTTTTGAAATTGCTCTGACCCAGTCGTCTAGCCATCACAATTCGGCCTTTCTCAAAGTCCCTCAAATCATTACGCTTGCCCATTTTTTCTGCTTCCAAACACATCAGTTTCAGAAAAAAGGTTCACTTGCTGCCTAATACTGTATATCCCGTCCACCTTCAGCCGCCATCGTAACAAGATACAGTGGAACCTCGGCATAGTACTCTACACAGATTGTTCGGATGATACTTCTCTGCAAAGGCTTGGACGTCACTCCACTTTGCACGAAAGTGATTTTATCATGTGACCGTGAGCAAAACCGATGCTGCGCCGATAGCGCCAGCCAGTGATACTGTGGGTCGTTCATGAACGAATCTTTAACGTGACTCAGAAGAACGAGTCGTCTCGGAGAGTGATTCTGATTCACGATTTTGAGTCTGATTTTCTACTGGGCGTACATGCACAAATCATCGCGAAACCTCCGTAGGTTATGTACAGGAAACAGAATTGAGCGATTCTGTCTCAATGACTCTTATAGTCCGAGTCGTTCATTCCTTTGTCACGTGGATCCCATAGACGTTATGCGGTGCAATAGATTCAAAATAACGAACGACTCGGACCAGAAGATATGATGGTACTCATTCTGTTTATTATAATATGTCCTTAGCTGCATTGTAATATTTTTATTACTGGAACTTTAGCCAAAATTTGTGTATGTAGAAATGTTGGGAGTCTTTTTATTGAAAATTCAACATTTTATTTTATTTCTGATCAAAAGAATGAAATGAACTAAATGACTCAAAAAAAGATTCGTTCATTTTGATGAACACGATTCAAAGAACCGAGTCACTAAAATGATTCAAACTTTCCATCACTAGCGGAGGCTTGGGCTGGCAGTTCCTAGGTTTCTAGAGACAAATTTTTTGTCGTAAACCGATTTGGTCGTACTCTGGGGCGTTCGTGACCCGAAGTTCCATTGTATTGAAAATGTAGCTACTGTGAGAAGGGCGAAATTGTAATGGCTGGCCAACTGGGTCAGAGCAACTCCAAGACTGCAGGTCATGTGGGATGTTCCTGGTCTGCAATGCAGGATATACCAAAAGTACGGAAGGAGGTGTGAAGGCTGGCCTGTGTTGTCTGATCCAATAGATCCAATATGGGTGCAGCCCGTATCGATAAAAAAGGTTAATGCTGGTTCCGATAGATAACTTTCAGGACACACAGTGCTTCACTGTTTTGGTTGCACAAAGGGGAACACACACAATATTAGGAGGGCGGTTATAATGTTATGGCTGATGTCTGTGTGTGTATATGTGTAATGCTAGATTTAATTAATGTAGCTTTTTTAAAGCTTTTAGGTGACTAGAAATACAGACGCGATGAAAGACATGGCAGTCGCCCCATGACGAGGCAATTAACACGCAGTGAGAAGATAATAATACTGTCACTGCATCATGTCACGATTTCACAGTTACCTCACATTTGTCATTTTTCAAGCAAAGTTTTTTTCTATTCCTTTTTCTTTTTTTTAATGCACATCAGGTTCCTCAAAAGAATTTCCGTTAGTAATGACCCTGGACCATACCGCGGTGACCTCTGGATGACCCTGGAAACCTTTTAGCCTTAATCCAGTACTGTTATATAGGCGTTAGCATTGCTTGCTAATAATTGTTAGTGTAATGTTTTGCACTGCTAGCCTTTCCATACATGAGAGTCCATAAGAGGAAAATACTGCGGGGTTCTTCAACCTTACTGGTAAATATTACAGTGAAGAGTTCCTAGTCTACAGTGTATAGCAACTTCTTATAGTAAATTCTACAGTTATTACTAGTGTAAACTCAATTTGTGCTGTACAGTATATTGCTGTACTACGGTGTGTATATTTTCGACATGGCTCCTTTCCTCACAGCTGCTCTGTCTTTAAGCTTAGAACACACACTCATTCTCTCTCTCTCTCTCTCTCTCTCTCTCTCTTATTCTCTACAGCGCTTATCCTGTACAGGGTCACGGAAAGCCTTGAGCCTATCCCAGGGGACTCGGGGCACGAGGCAGGATACATCGTGGGAGGGATGCCCATCCATCACAGGGCACACAAACACACACACATACACACACACACACACACACACACACACACACACTGTGAGGAATCTGGAAAGACTAGTCAGCATAATCTGCATGTCTTTGGACCATAAGGAAACCGGAGTACTGGAGGAAACCCACCAAGCACGAGGAGGAACATGTGAACTACACAAACAAAGAACCGAAAACACGAATCAAACCTTCGGCCCAGGATGTGTGAGCCCACAGTGCTGACCACTGGTTTAAACATTGACGTGATAATTTCATGGGAAAAAATTTAATAAATGGGTAATTGAATCCTTAGGTTTCCTTTTTGTATTTTTAACATATTCATGTGTAGATGTGCAAAGATGTGATATTGTACTACTGTAAGACTTGCCATACTTTTACCATTAATACCTGGAAATAGTGATATTCTTAGACTATGTTATTACTAAATATGTGCCTCAGTGCGTTAAGGCTCTGAGTTACTGACTGGAAGGTCGACGGTTTGATCCTCAGCTCCACTTGAGTTGCCGCTGGTGGGCCCTTGAGCAAGGCCCTTAACCCTGTCGGCTCCAGGGGAGCTGTGTAATGGCTGACCTTGAGTTCTGCCTACTAACAAAGCTGGGATATGTGAAGAATAAAGAATTTCCCTGTGCAGTAACCTATGTGTGTCGAATAAAGACTGAAACTTAACTTGTCGTGATTTTTTATTCTTCTGTGTGGCAATTTATGTCTCAATCGGAGGCAGGAATCATCCTAAGTGCTCTGCACATGCGTCACAGTTCCCACCATGGGCTTTAACCCAGAAATCGCTAAAATGCTTAACAGCAGAAGAAGCTGCTAACAAGACGATAATGTCCCCTGCTGTCCGATAGCACCAGAACCAAAAGTGACAGCGTAGTTTGTACCAAAAAAGTTACCATACAAATGGTCTAGGGTCGCGGGGTCTTGGAGCCTATCCCAGGAGTACACCCTGGACAGGGTGCCCATCCATTACAGGTCAAATAGACACACTCACACACTCATTCACACTCTACGGGCTATTTGGGAACACCAATTAGCCTAATCTGCATGTGTTCGGATTGTGGGAGGAAACTGGAGTACCTGGAGGAAACCCTTAACCTGTAGCTTCACTTAACTGTGCATTTAAACATTCCGAGTGCCTACAAAATATATTTTAATCATTTTTCATTTATCTATGATTGTATTCGAGGTAGTTAAATCATTGTGCGTGTGTGCGTAATCGCAATACAAATCTTATTGATATCGTGCCAATATCGTATAAGGTGTTTCCTGGTGATTCCCATCCCTAATTATCTTATTGTAATTATCTTTTTTAAAAATATAACACACATACTGCTGAGTGAAGAGATCATTTTTATTTGGTTTGATTTGAAGCAAGAATTTATGTTCATAAATATCATTTTGTCTGCGGACTGCACTGTATTTTCCCTTTAAAAAAATTGCTTCCTGCTATCAGGAACAACTTGCTGATCAGCTAACCGAGACTCGCACCAGGGTTCGATTCGATCAGACTAAGACATGTGAAATGTCAGAGCAGTGCCCCGGTTAGTGCGGCTCGGCTGTGCATTAGATACACACACACAGCAAGTGTCATCCACTGAGAACAGGATGGATGAGGATCGTAGTTCCTGTTTAAAGGCCGTCACTCTCTAATATGCCGAATTTCTTACTGACGTTTGTGATACAGTACCTCTGGCAATACTGAAGATCGAAAGTGAATTTGGGAAACTCGGAATCCGTGAGTGCACCATTTCATGTGATGGTAATATCCATCCAAATTTCCTAATTCTGTTTTAGGACAGGAATAATCCAGTCTTCCGTGAGTAGACGCGCGTTTATCATGGCTGAGTGTTCACACTGCTGCAATCATCAATACAGCGAGTCTGTGTGTCTTATCTGTCTTATATTTCACAGCCAACAGGAGCAGTTCGTTGGATTTTAAAAGAGATAAAAATATCATTCCTGAGGCATTATTCCATCAGAACTATTCACCTCAAACGAGATGCATACTGACATCCGTCTGAGAGAGAGAAAAAAAAACATGCCAAGGATGCAAGCGTCCCATTTTATCCAGGCTTGGGACCGGAACTGCATCCAGGTTAGGTTTGCATTGGGTGGGAATCAAACCTGTGCATTCCACTTGGTGGGCAAGAAACCTACCACTAAACCACCAATTCCTAATATTAAATTAAATTTGATGGTGTACATTAAATTAATGTGAATAATAGTTTTACTGCAAAGTGTCCAATGATACAGTTTAAAAATTGGTTGTTTATGTAACAACCTCAGCAGCGACCTCATTTCCCCTCTGGTCTGTTCCAACCACTCAGCATTCAGCATCCACGGCCTGATTATCTGTCATCAGCTGTACCTTTTTCTCACTGGTTTATGCCTTAAGTTAGATGATTTTTCTTATGCTTGGATGACTCATAGGTGACTGTGTGGCTTAACAAATAAAAATAAATCCTTTGAAACTGCTCAGGTACAGGAACTGGACTGAAAATGAGAGCCAAAAAATGAGAGTGAAACAGTCTTGTTCTATTGGCAGATCATTTTGCTTCTTTAATTTATCGTGCTAAATTCCTAACTGCCCAGCGATGGACTGGCACCCTATCCAGGGCGTACCCCGCCTAGTGCCCTAAGTCTCCTGTGATAGGTTCCAGGCCCCCCATGACCCTGAATACAAGATAAAGTGGTATAGACGATGAGTGAAAGTAAATTCCTAACATTTGGAAAAATGATCTACAGATAGAACCAGAAATTAATAAACTTATATTTGTTTTGTTGTAATCTTATATATATATTTTTTTAAGTGGAGATAAATGTAACTATATTTACAATATTTTCACTTCAATGGCATCTTTTTCATCAGTATACTTTCCACAGCACCTGTGTTTTATTTAGTGCTTCTAGGAAACATCAATATTGTTCAGCATCTTTTCATAAACTTCTTCCTCCACCAACCTGTTCCACTTATTACATAAATTTTCTAAGAAAATGATTTAATATCTGTGTTATGTTACATAACTATGTCCCATTGCTCATGCCGTGACTTACTGGAAACCATAATAAGGGGGTTGTCCATCTGTCTGAATCAGTTTTACACACTGGATGAGGCTGCAGAGCCGACTAAGAGTGACCATGTTGCTGGACGGTAAGCGGTGAAGCCGTGCTGAGAGAATTCTCACTATGGAAAGCGGTGAGGGCCAAAACTAAATTTAGATCAACTAAACTGAGCTCATGGCACTCGATCTCGGCCCTCCAGGTGGGACTCATCCTGAAGGTCTCCAGAAATCCCCCTATGGACATCCCGGTGAGCACACACCTGCTCTCTCGCTCTGACGCAAAAACCTGGCCATGACACAACACATGCAGGGACACATAGACACAGGATTATAATGTAGTCCCTTTTTAAGACAGTTTGCCATGTATCATAGATATAACTGTGCCATTAAAAAAAAATAGGGAAACGAAATAAAGAGTCCTATTTTGAAGATGTGTCAGATGGATGAATGACCCTTTAACATGGTGTTTCGTCCACACAAACCTTCTGATCACCAAAATTACCGTATGACAAAGATGAGCAGAGATGCGCAATAGCTACTGTACAAAACACTTCAGTCCCTTAAGCATCCTACATAAACTAGAGAGCGAAGGCGTGAGTGTTAGCTTGGCATGTCAAGTCAAATAGCCTTCTGGTGACATTTAAAGAAAAAAATCTTCAGTTTCCAGATGCCGGATAAAGCACATACTGTATGGTAGACGTATGCAAAGACAGCAAAGATCACTCATCATGTAGCATGTTCAATGTTCGTCTAATTTTCTATTAGGCGGTTTCGGGGACAACGGCCCAGACTTCTATCTCCAACCACAGATTCCAGCACTACCTTAGGGATGATCCCTAGACTATCTGGAACATGCCTGGTATAAGTCTAAAAAGAGTTGACCACAGGACATCATTATAAGGTGCTGAAACATTCCCAACTGCCTGGAGGAACATTGGGTGTTTTCCAGAGGCACTCCATTATGGCAGATTGTCATCACCCTATCACGAGGAGTAAGCATCCTGTACCAACCCCATGTCCAACACCTGTCCTTGCGCCCTTATTTTTCTTCAGAGGTGAGGATAGGGACATAAATTTACCAGAGAGCATAAACACAAACTGAGCTCCTTCTTCACCTCATACTTGATTAACAGATCTGGTCACACAAAGAGAGGTCCTAAAGCCCACCATGAAAGGTATGGAAAAGACTAAATGTGCCCTGCCAGGATGAAGGTGTCCAGGACTTATCCCGGGAGCCAAGTCTGGGGTTGTCTCCATGGGCGAGTGTCTAATAACCAGGCCACTAAAACGCCACCACGAAGCAGACATTTGATGGACAACCTAAGACCACTGCAAGGGAAACTGGCTCTGTGGTGACCAACAAGTAACATCTGCATCCCCTTAAACCATAACTCGACAAGAGGATAGGGATTTGTCGAGGGAAGAGGCCGATCCCATGGGCCCTACCAATGACCGCAAACTACAGACAGATGTTGAACTGGAAAGATGTCAGGAAGGATCCACCAGTGCTCCTGTCTTTACTTTGCACTTAAAATAGTTTGGACTGAGCTCACATTAAAAAAAAACATGCGGAGAAAAAAAAAAACCGGAGCAACTATTTAAAAATATTCAGCTACAACAGATATTTCTAATGTAGTCAATAAAGCTTCCTTTCAGCTGCCACCATCAAGGATTCGCTACAGCAGACCATCGGATCCGCACACAACTCGGCACAGAATTTACGCCAGATACCCTTCCAGAGACAATGGTGTTACAACCCAACGACAGCAGGACTTGAACCCAGATCCCCAAATCAACAACCTAGAGCCTTAGCTGGGTGTTTGTTCAGGGTTTTGGTCCACTTGTTGACTTACAGTAAAGGTCCAATATTTTACTATTTCTTTAACAAGTTTACAGAACTCCCTCAAAGTGTACTGTATGATAATGCTGCGGCTAAAATACTCTCAGATAACACATTTCTATACCTTAAACTCGCTTCTTTTTCAAATAAGCCTTTTCACTGTTTATGTAAATGAGGTCTTTCTGAGTGAGTTACGCCCCTCCGGAGAACATCAGAGCTGAGCAACAAAGCCAGGGATGGGGGTATCTTCTTATATCTTCTTATACAGTATGGAGTCACAAAATCTAACTGGGTTGTTTAAACCCTGGCCAATACACAAACTTAAAAAGAAAAAAAAAAACAGTTATGAGATTCATTCTGGATGTAACTGAAATTAAATGAATAAAATGGATAGTATCCAGTTTAATGATTTGTCCAAATTTGATATTTCGCATTTGGCCTAGTATTTGCCAATGTACAATGAAGATTGAAAAAGCATGAAATAGGAGATTTCCTCAAGCGTTTTCATGCATGCCGTGTTTAGTCGGTGCACCAAAGGGTCAGTTTTCCCACTTAGTTGTGGTTTCTTTGTTCTGGTGAGAACATAGCAATAGCACTTAGGTGTGGACCAAAGCAACCAGTCTAAACCAGAGCATATCTGGTTTAATTCAGTAAGAAAAGCAATTCAACTCTAAATCAGCCCACCTGCAGGAAGTGAACCTAACTGGCCAATATTTTTTTTTTTTGCTTGCCATGAGATGCCGACTGAGCCAAAGTTCAGAGCTGTAGAACTACAGAAACACGATACACTCTCCAATTTGGTCCTACAAACAAAAATAAATAATAAAAACTAGTATTCAAAACAATATATTATTTATTATTTTATGAGTTCTAACCCCAACCCATATTTTTGTCTGAATATTTCTGACTGAGGAATTAAAGAGGACGGTAAGTACATGTTCAGCCTTCAGACCATTTTTATTATTTCTTTTTAATACACGGGAAAGCACTTTAAGACTACACACACATACACACACACACACACACACACACACACACACACACACACACTGCTCGCTCCTGGTTTTGCTGCAAACCCTTAAGGAGGAAGACTATAGGGACTTTGTGGAAAGCAGATTAGTTAAATGTCAAGCTTATCAAAGGATCAGTGCTACTTTTCTACCTCCAGCTCTACATGATGATCCGTTCGGGTTCTTTTACATCATACACCAAAATACACCTTCTCTGGTGTTATGCTGTAATTCATTACGAAACACAATAATGATTCATCCTCAGCTTGTCGAACGGATAAAATAATGGTGTCGCCTCATTTCTGCCGGTAATAACTGTAGACGCTGATCAAGTACAGGGTTTAAAGTAGATAGATAGATAGACAGATAGATAGATATATGGAACAATCTAAATTGTGGTCACATTATCTGTAATAAAAGTTTCCAATTTACAATCAAATGCAGAGGTATTTATCACAGCGGTGCACTTATTTCACGACTGCTTATGCAATCCGGATATTTTTAGAAAAATGCACACACACGTCCGCGTTCTGTCGCTTCAGCACCAACTGTTTAGGACTTGTGATATTTCGCACTGAGCTACAACATTTCCTACCGGGTTCCGATGCTAAAGAAGAGCCAGGCTCAGTGAATTCTACTGTGTAAATGTTTTTTTTGTTTGTTTTTTTTGAAAAATATATCACATGAGTTTTGTTGATTATTTTTTTCCCCCTACAAGTCTATCAGTTGTGATGTCATGATTTTTTAACATAAAATCTGACCCACCGATGAGCTGCCGGGATGCTGATGAGTTTTTGTGTCACTGTCCCGATTAGCAAACTACACTGAGGTCGTGTTAGTAAAACGAGACACATTTCCTGAGGAGAACCTGGCTCCGTATCACACTAAAGCAATCCCTTGACAAAAACGGGTTTAGTAGCAAAGGCCCATGGGAAATCCCGTACTCTATCCCATTAAGGCATTAAGCCCTCAACATGATCTTACACTGCAAGTAGAGCTTAGGTACTCGATAACTAAGTTCACATTGAAGTAAGCTGAAGGATGCATATGAAAGAAATATAAAATGGCGAGTCCAGTATTTGTCATATAAGTATAATACAGTGCAAAGTCAAATCAGGGTTACGTGTGTGTGTGAGAGAGAGAGAGAGAGGTTTATTTATATAATAGTGACATTTTCTCACTTCAGATCGGTCAGCAGGTGTCCTGATAGCTTATGCTAAATAAATCAATTAAAAGTGTTTTGTTATGAGGAGAAGTTTGACATTTATGGAAGGAGTCTCCAATCTCAGTGCTGCGTAAAATCTTTCTCCACACTTTCCAGTTTGAAGGTTATAACTAACTTTTTTTTACTTTACATAACATTTATGGCATTTACTGTAGCAGACACCCTTATCCAGACATCTGAGCAGTTGAGGGGGTTAAGGGCCTTGCACAAGGGCCCAACAGGAGCAACTTAGCACTGCTGGTGTGTGAACAGCATAACCAGTGAGATACTCCTGCTATTCATTGACTTACTCATATAGGTAGCTATAACCGTGCAACTGATGAGAGAAACAGCATCAGTGCAAGGGGACTTTTGATGGTGCAGAATAACAGAAGACAGTTATGAGACTAAAAACTCCCTTCATTTCTCTATATAATCCCCTGTTACACTAATGCACTTATCCCAAGGTTTCACTAGTGCTTGGATACAATAAAGGAAGAAAGTTTTCTCAGTACACCAGATGGGACTGCCGGCTTTACATCTTGAACCGCTGGCCTCCCAGGAACTCCTTTAATGGCTCAAACCTGTGAAAATGGCATGAAGAGACCTGGTTTTCCAGGCTAAATCTTTCACTGTGGATAAAGGTCTCATTGCCGTACTGTGCTTGAAGAGTTAGTCGTTTTTACCCTTTGATCCTTTTGATTTGAAGAAATTTTACTAACTCACTCACTTCTCGTCTATACTGCTTTATCCTAGATACAGGGTCGTGGGGCGCTTAAGAGACTTAGGGCATGAGGTGGGGTACACCCTGGACGGGGTACCAATCCATCACAGGACACACACACTCACTTATCATGGGCAATTAGGGATCGCCAATTATATGCATTTGTTTGGACTGTGGGACGAAACCAGAGTATGCGGAGGAAACCCACTCAGGAAGAACATGCAAACTCCATGGAGACAGACGCGAGGTGGGAATCAAACCCTGACTCTGGAGGTGCGAGGCTACCATGCCGCCACAAAAATTTTATAATAATAATAATAATAAATAATAATAATTAAACATTAGTTACAGCTTTAGTCCTAAAAGTTCACCTTTACACTCCAATGTAATGGACCATAATCCAAATCACAGATTAACACATACAACTCTGCAGATCATCTCTTGTCACACTTACAGTATAAGCACTATATACTTGTCACACTTACAGTATAAGCACATTATAATACTATATAGTACTTATCTCAGTATACACAGTACAGTATTTATCTCTCATTCCATTTCACCGAGATTTCATTCCTGAATATCTGAGCACACCAGAACAGTGACGAGCGTCTCCGATAACTTAATCATTTATACTGAATGTTTTCTTCTTGGAGTGATTTCTGCTGAGGAACTCTTTGTTCAGTCCGTGTTTTTAGCTGTGCACTTTCTTCAGCTTTTATTAAAAGATAGGCCGGGTTGAGTGTGTATGGGAGACGTTGGTTGCTAGGTGATGGAGCTTTCATCACATCCCGGAGGTCATGACCCTTCAGCTACGCTTTCTGTCTCTGACATCACCTGAACGCACTGGCGCACTGGGCCGCTGAGAACACGCTGGCTCTAATCGCTCTACTATCTCGGAGAGTTGTTCCGTGCACCTGTCGATGTTAATGGCTTGTACAGAGTTCCGTTAAGCTGCTATTGTTAGAATTCTATACCATAGAGATAAAACAGAAATGAGCGGAAACTTGGCGTTCGCCTTTCAGCAGCATTCTTTATTCAATTCAATTCAATTCAATTTTATTTGTATAGCGCTTTTAACAATTGACATTGTCCCAAAGCAGCTTTACAAAATCAAAAGAATGATTTACGTTTATGTGGCTTTACACTCATTTTTTTGTTCTTCTTCACTGGTCTGTTTCAGTACGCAGCGTATTTAAGTATGAATAAATTCTCCGGGCTTGGATCAGGCTCAGGATACAGTCTACATGTTCTCCTTGTGGCTGCGTGAGTCCTTCAGATCTGTCACTCTGCCCTCAGATGGTTTGCCGGATCAGCAGGAAGTCATAACGCCGTGCTCTGTGTGTTTGCGCTCGCACGGAAACTAGAGCAGTCATGCACTGCTGTGCAATCTGAAGCATGGGCGTGTTTACTTTCCCTTCTGCACACTTTGACTCCTCACACACAAAGATATATATAAAATCTTACACCGTAACAATAATAACACGCCCTCACTGGCCCTGCTTCAAATGACAAGCCAGTGACCCATGTTATTACAATTCATTCCAGACGGCTGCGATGCGAACCGACTCTGCTCTCTGTTTGTCTGCTAATTTTTTTTTCAGCTTTTCAATTAGGACCTCATTTCAGCTGCTTCTTTTTTTTTTTTTTTTAACTCATACTACAGCGCTCTTGAGACGATCGCCATTGTTTGCACGGCGTACTAATTCCATTCTGCTCATTTAGCATCGTGATGAGCACTTGTGTACACAGATATTCATTTCCATCTATGCGCTGAGAGGCAAATTAATCTCCTGCGAGAGAATTAAGCAAATTTCTCGACCTCACCTGGACTCCCCTTCACAGCGCCTGACCATTAACTTCAGCCCTTTAAATAATCAGACAAGGACTGTCGTAGTGCTGCATTTAAATATCCTGCGTCTAAGGCCTTGTTCACACAAGCGTTAAATTTTTGGATAAACGAACGCGTTCTGAACGTCCTAGACGTTTATGTTGCGTTTTGTAGTGGCGCTCGATTGACTTCTACACTGGCGTTCGTTTGGCTCT
>JAQMYJ010000008.1:7227583-7240598 GCA_030014305.1 Clarias laeviceps
GTGGCAATGGCTGTGCAAATATGCATGAAAAGTGACATGTGCAATGGTCAGATATATAAATATGTATTGCATGGATGTGTCCATGATTGTCCTTGAAAGTGACTGAAGAAAGTCAGTTGTTAGTCAGACTAATCAGAAAACAAAAATGAATAAAGAGGATAAAGATTGGACTTTGGAGCAACAGGAAAAGGTCATGTGGTTTAATCGGTCCAGATTGACCCTTTTTCAGAGCGAATGGTGCGTCAGGGTAAGAAGGGAAGCGCATAAATCATGCATCCAAACCTCTGGAGACAGTGTTATTATCTGAGGTTGCTTCAGTTGCTCAGGTCTAGGATCAGCAATGTTATGTGGCAATAAAATGAAGTCAGCTGACAACCCGAATGTACTAAATGACCAGGTTATCACATCTATGGATATACATTCCCTGATGGCATGAGGAATCATTTTCATTTCATTTCGTTGAATTGACCACAACATTGTGCGCTGTAATTAAAGGCAAAGACAGTGAACAAATTATTTTCATTTTCTTTCATTTTTTTAATCAATTTTTTTGGCCAGACAGTAGCTTTAAAGTCACGACAAGGAGAAAATCTTGAAATTAGTTTTTGCGCTGAAAAAAGTGGAGAAGTTCAAATGCAAGGGCAAAGTTTCAGGTCAGTCGACTGAACATTGAAAGAGATTGTCAGTAAGAGACACACTCAGCATCCTGGCCTCTGAAAATCTGCTGTGCAACTTTCACACTGCAGCATGAAAAAAAAAACACTGCAGCTTTTGCAGAAATCTGCAGTCCATGAGGAATATCTCAGGCTGCATCTGCACTCCAAGGCAAGTCTGCTAATAATAGTGAACTAGAAACCTGCACAGGAACGGACACACTGCATGTACTGTACTGTTATATGACAGACTCCAAGTATTACCATAGTAACACAGTTTTCCCATAATCCCTCTGATTGGTAATGAAATATGTTCAAAAGCTGTGGTATTGCAAATGACAGGGAAATCAATAAATACCATAAACGAGCTCCATGCACAGACGGAATTTTCTACATCGCAGACGAGTGAAGCAGAGATTAAACTGTGGGTTTAATCAGAAAGAAGAGTGACTTGGGGAACTTACAGTTGGTTAAATTGCCCATGTGTTGCACTCAACTGTACTTTCCACTAGGGTGATGTGATATATTTGCCATTTCACCAAACTTTATCTCATTCTAGTGAAACATCCATCCATCCATCCCTCCATTTTCCTTACTGCTTATCCTGTGAAGGGTTATCCAATCATCCTACACCTCAGCTCTTGACTGTGGGAAGAAACTCCATTTTTTTTTCTTCCTTCTTTCCTCAAATAGTTTTTCCTTCCTTTCTTCCTTTCTCCCTATACTTTTTTTCTTCATTCCATGCATCTTTCTTTCTTTCTCATTACTAACACTTTTTTCTTTCTTACTTCTTATACTTTATCATTTATTATTACTTTCCTTCCTTTCTCTCTCCCACACTTTATCATTGCTTGCTTCCTCCATACATTTTTCTTCCTACACCTTCTTCTTCCTTCCTTTTTCCACTACATTTTTCTTTAATTCTTCCTTCTTTTTGTTCTTCCTTCCTTTTCCTCTTACCCTTGTTTTTTTCTACAAAATGTCCTGCATCCCTTAATTTTTTCCTGCCTTCCTTTGTTTTCACCCTATATCTATCCTTCCTTCTTTCCTACACCTTTTCCTTTCTTCCTTCCTTCCTTTTTCCCCTATACTTTTCTTCCATGTTTCCTTCTTTCTTCCTTTTTCCCATTCCCTCATTACTACACTTTTTCCTTTTTTACAGTACTTCTTACACTTTATCCTTTGTCCTTTGTCCTTTTTCCTTTCTTTCTTTCCTTTCTTTCTTTCTCCTTCACTTTCTCCTTGCTTGCTTCCTCTCTATACCTTTTTCTTCCTTCATTCTTTCCTTCTTTTCTTTTTCCCCATATACTGTTCTTCACTCCTTCCCTCATTCTGTTCTTCCTCCCTTTTCCCCTTTTGTTTTTTTTCTTGAAATTGTCCTTCCTCCCTTCCTTTTTTTTCTTCCTTCCTTTTATTTTTACTCTATACCTTCCTTCCTTCTTTTTCCCTTTACTTGTCTTCCTTCCAACACTTTTTTCTTCCTTCCTTCATTTCTTCTTTTTATCCTTCCTTCATTATTTCCTTCTTTCTGTCTATATGTTTATTTCGAGTTTATCTTTTCTTGTAGAATTTAAAGGCTTCTATTCCTCTGCTTGTTGCATGTGGCTGTGTTCCAGACCCCAACCTGAGTCCTGGTTTTCCTGTAGCCTTAGTTCCCCCATGTACAGTGCATGTCTGTGGAGGAAAAAAAATCTGCAGTGTCTGCTCACGTCTAATGTATTAATGCATCTAATGCTTTTTGTCGATGTTAGAGCGGTTCTCGGTGCTGTGCTGCTGTAGCTCTTTCTGCCTGCGTGTTTGCTGCGGTTGTTCTGAGTTGTCTCGCGGCTACTCGCATGGCTGTGCCGACTGGATAGCAGCGAGACTGGAATCGAAGTTAGATCGTGAAGTGAAGTTAGATCATGACAAAAGGCTTATTATTATTATTATTATTACACTTGAATTGAACACATCTGTGAAACCACTCTTTGTTTAAAGTGCTACACAAATTAAACCTAAAATTCCGCTTCATTTCTGTCACATTGCCTTCAGTGTTCCGTTAAAAGCCACTGCGTAGTATCAATTTCAAGAAACAGATAAGGCGAGTGTGCGGGGGGTGCGTGTAGCATGTAGTGTGTGTGTGTATGTGTGTGTAGTGTGTAGTCTCAAGGGAAAGCATTACTGTCGATGTTTGATATATGTCTCGTTAATCGGATTTGGTTACACTCATCTCCTCGTCTAATGGACACAGCCTTGGCCTCTCTCTCTCTCTCTGTCTGTCTCTCTCTCTCGTCTATCCTGTCCTCCATGTCTCTCACTCACACCTTACTTAGTGTTCAGACTGCCTGTCTGGACATTTGCATATTTACCACATGCAATAGGAGCATGCTATGTAACAGATGGAGTGCGTGTGTGTGTGGACGATGCTGATTCTGTGTACTTATATGTAGGAGGTTCTCTGTTTAGAGCCAGTGTGGGAGTAGGTGTGTGTGTGTACCTGTGTATGGGGGCACATCTGTATACGTGTGTAGGAGGCTCTCTGTTTGGATTCTGAGTGTGTGCGTGTGTGTGTGTGTGTGTGTGTGGCAGGCAGGCAGGGCTGACTCACTCTCAGCCTACAGGGACTGTGCCAGTTATTTATTTGTCTTCTCATCTTTCTTTCTCCCTCCTCCTTTTCTCCTCTGTATATGTTTATAGCAGGGGTATAAAGCAGGCATGTGTGTATATATGTGTGTGTGTTAGTCTTCTCTAAACACCCCACTAACACCCTCGGTGTCTTTCACAGAGGGTTTTGTCCCCTCTTTATGCTAATTACAGACATTTTCTCCACTCTCCCTGCTGGGCCTGAGAGAGAGAACAGAACCGTCGTTTGGCGAAAAAAGAGTAAAAAGGCAGAACTGTGGATGTTTACACACCGATTTACATCAATGTGAAAGAAATCGGATTCCACTTACCGTCAATATTACATAGCATGAATGTAAATCTGTGTGTAACAAGCAGTTAGATTTACTCTAGCATGTTAATGGAGTGATCAATCACAGTGTTTCAATAATGTCCTTTTTACCCAAAGGTCCTTTACTACACACACACACACACACACACACACACACACACACAGAGCAAGCAGAAGTCACCAGCTGACCTTCTGATTATTTTAAAATCGTTTTCAAGTTTGCATCCATGGGACACAAATTTCCATCAGAGACTGCCCTTTGCTATTTCCTGATCCAGGCTGAATAAACAATTTACGTCTTTTAATCTATGAGGGGTGTTCAGGTCAAACCGGGACTTTTGATGGTGCAGAATAACAGAAGACAGTTATGAGAGTAAATACTCTCTTTATTTCTCTGTAAAATTCCCTGTTACACTAATGCACTTATCCCAGTGTTTCAATAGTGCTTGGATACCATGAAGGTAGAAAGTTTTCTCAATAAGTCAGAGCCAGAAATGCTGGCCTCCGAGGAACTCCATTTTCCTTCGGTGAAAAAATAGCATGGTTATTCTATTTTTCCAGAACAATGCAACCTAATACTGCCCACTGCACCACTTGCACATTACAGGAAGTCAGCTGGGATACAGTCCATTATATTTTTTGCAATACTCTCAACCCCATCCAGGGTCGACCCCATCTCGTGCCCTGTGTAGCTCAAGAGATATTAATGAAGGAGTGCAGACTGACGAATTATCAATTTTTGCTACTGTTAATTCTGGAAAGTTCTGACCTTTTCTGTGATGACCACGCACCTGCACACGTGTGCACGTCGTATGTGCTCCCACTATAGATCTGACCCGAAAGCAACAAGAAAGAGGGAAGACGATTAGGAACATGCAGCTGTGGAGAAGCAGTGCTCCAGATGGTGACTGAAACGACTGCCAACACGCCTAATGTTTTTGATTTGCGAATAGCTTTTATCCAGACAGTCAACCCACCAACATGCACTAAAAAATCCAGCTAGATTACAGGAGTGAACATGATAGTACAGCAGGCTGCAGGCTTTATCAAGTGCTCTTGTTACTGAACACAGCCCTGCTGTAGGATCCCACACGCATACATGCAGAGACAAGCAGCTAGTGAAATGAATTGCAAAACAACTGGAGGGATTAATTAAAAATTTTCTTTTATTGTTAGTATTTTCTGATCAAATGTCCTTTTTTTTTTTATCTCTGGAGCTTCTGAAACTCACCCAACGCATGTGACGCATCTTGCTAATACAGCAACTCTAAGTCGTAGATGAAAACTCTAAAATGCATGAAATAAAATAAAACAGTATACTGTATCAAGATGGGGAAAAAAATCTGATTCAGTTATGAATCACGATACTTTTCACACTGACTCCAAAATCTTAAAAAAAAAATAAAAAAAAATTCATTTATAATAGAGATGCACCGGTCGATCGGCTAGTGACCAGAATTGGCTGGTTTTCAGTTTGATTGGTCGTGACCGGTTAATCGGCCAAACATTTTCCAAAAGCCTCACCGCGAGTGCAAATTAGTCAAAATCACATGCATTAGAAATTTACATGCATCAGTAAAAGAATTGCTTTTTTGCTTAATTTAATTTGAATATAACTGTTAATGAAAGTTAGTTTGTATTGTTTAAATGCAGCATTTGTTTTTTAAGTAAGAAAACTAATGTCATAAGGACATTTTAAGCAACATTTTATTACTCATTAAACTTTTTAAAGATTTAAAATTCTAACAAAATCTTGATACTTACAGAATCGCGACCTCGGCACCCCGGTATCACGGTAATATCGTATCGGGAGGAGAATGGTGATTCCCATCCCTAATACTATACAAGTTAAGCTTAGGAAATTAGGAAACCTCGGGACAACCTAGATTTCTTGCATATTATGAGTTCATAATTTTTTTATTAAATATTACTATCAACAACACACACACACAGGAATAACACTGTAGATTTAAATGACCCATAAAAATCCTGCTGTAGAATTTTTCCCCAGGGCTCCACATCAGCAAAAGGGTGACCGCAGTGCCCTTCTCATGAGATCCTCACACACAGTTTTACAGTTTCACACACACGCACACACACACACGTTATCAGAGGATCATACACCTGTTGCTGTAACTGAAGCACACAGAGCTGATGGAGTAACGACATCACAGCGTTCCAGCGCTGACTGCACGCCTGCTTTTCTGTTAGCACAGTGGTGAGTGATTTTACCCTCAGGGAGTGTACGCACACACACGCACACACACACACACACACACACACCACAGTAATATATATGCATGCACAGTCACAGGTGGACATGCATAGAAGCATACAGCATGTGTATATTACACACTCGTGCACACTTATAAATGTGGACAAAAATGTGTGTGTGTGTTTGGGGGTTAGTGGTCTCTAAAATCTTGACCATGCTGTCTGTGGTCTCTTTGGGAGAGTACACCCCCTACTCTCTCTCAATCTCTCTCCCTCCCTCCCCATCTGACACACACACACACACACATGCACACACACACACAAAGCAAAGAACTGAATCAACCTGACAGCCAAATAACATGCCATTACCATCACTATGGCCAAAGCATGCCTGCATTAACCACCCCACCCCCACCCCGACACACACACACACACACACACACACACACCTACTTCCCATTTTTGCCACCTGTTACCTGCTCAGGAAACGCACCATCTGTCAAATGAGTAGACAGAACAGCCATGCTACATTAACATCATAACACCAGAGACTAACCCAGACACATTAGCGCAATGCTAACAACAACAACAAAAAAAAAAAACAGAAACTAATCCAGACACATTAGCACAATGCTAACCAAAACACCAGAAACTAACCCAGACACATTAGCACAATGCTAACCAAAACACCAGATACATTAGCACAATGCTAACCAAAAACACCAGAGACTAACCCATACAAAATAGCACAATGCTAACAAGAAATAACAGAAACTAACCCAGACACATTAGCACAATGCTAATAAAAACACCAGAAACTAACCCAGACACATTAGCACAATGCTAACCAAAACACCAGATACATTAGCACAATGCTAACTAAAAAGACCAGAGACTAACCCATACAAAATAGCTCGATGTTAACAAGAAATAACAGAAACTAACTCAGACACATTAGCACAATGCTAATCAAAACCCCAGAAACTAACCCAGACACATTAGCACAATGCTACCCAAAACACTAGAGACTAACCCAGACACATTAGCAAAACGCTACCCAAAACACCAGAGACATTAGCAAAACGCTACCCAAAACACCAGCGACATTAGCACAACGCTACCCAAAACACCAGAGACATTAGCACAATGCAACAAAGACTAATCCAGACAAAATAACATGATGCTAACAAAAAATTAACTAAACCAGACACATTAGCACAATGCTAAAAGCAACAAAGACTAAACTAGACACATTAGCACAATGCTAACCAAAACACTGCAGACTGATACAATGTAAAGGATAAATTAGGGAAACTTTCACAGGGCTAAGCAGAGCATAGCAGTTTAAACAAGACAAAAGCGAGGTTTTGTTTTATGTCAAATGTTTTTTCATTTATCTAAAAGTTACTAAAAATTAATTCTACAGCCGTAGTGCAGATAATTTTTGGCTCACCCTCGACTCTAAAAGGTCTATATAATATGAGGTCACGTCAACATGTCTCTAGTAAATAACACCCCACTAAGCTCAGATTCATAAAGAAAGATGAATTAAACACCCAAATCTGTTTGAGTTATGATCATTACTGCTAGCTGGCTCGCTAGCTCCTGACACTTTCGTGAAGTATTGTCCATGTTTTTTTTTTTTCTTTTTTCTTTCTGCAGCTTGTTTTTATTGTTGCCTTCATTCTTTGCACGTTGCTTCTTGAGGGCAGAAATTTCCAATAAAAACATCTCTAGCAGGTGAGGACAAGAGTTGGCCTTGAGGTGGCCTGTACACTGCTTGCATCTTTCTTTTTAAACGCACGTACACCTGCACCGTTACTATAGCAACCAACGAGCAAGCGAACGAAACGGCACACAAATGAACTCACCGGTCAGACTGAGTTCCGTGCGATTCGCAGCACACGCACCTGAAAATCTGATTCAGCGCATTAGACTGCAGATTGGAATAAAAACAAGGTACAATGTACAGTTACAGATATCAGAGTGTGGTGTCTGTTTAAGTCAAAGGCAGCACATACACGTGCACGTGCACACTTACACACACATGTACACACAGACATTTCCAAACATTAGGGTCGGTCTGACAGTAGCTGTGCCAATGCTGATATAAGTGTTACTTAAATTCCTGAGTCTCTCTCTCTTTCTCTGACACACACACACACACACACACACACACACACGCAGACATGTGCACTCTCTCATGGTGAGTCAGCTCAAAGCTGCTTGCAGGGCGAAGTTAATCTGTCTCACGTCCCGAGCAGCTTTAAGGGCAGCAGTGGTGGAGAAGGACACCCATGTGTGTGTCTGGCAGAAATCAGAGCCTATTCCTCCATGGGTGGAACCACACCATGACATCATTCACAAACAACACGTGGGGATTTGAGTTTAACTCTGAACCCCTGATCTTATCAAATCTCCCAAGATCACCGGGGGACCCTTGTGAAAGCTGGAACTGTATAATTAATCCATGCTCTAAATATAACAACACTAAAATATTCATTCCTTAACCATGCATTTTTGTAACCGTATTTCTTTCCCACTCATTTACAGCAAGTACTTAATAATACCCTTTCGGAGGCAGTGGTAGCTCAGTGGTAGGCCTTTCACCTGCCATCCGGAAGGGACAGGTTTCAGTTCCCAACTAACATCCCAAACCCAGCCATCAGATTCAGGGCATCCTTAGTGCTGGTCCCAAACTGCATAAAAATGGAAATATTGCATCAGGGACTGGAATGAAACCAGGCTGTGTCAGGGCAAATGTGCGACGAATGGTCCGCTGGGGCAACAACATACCGGGAACAACTGAAAGAACAACTAAATAATACAGTGTGAGTTTACACAGGGTATTAAAAATGCATTATCTGAGAGTATTTCAACTGGAGCATTAACACACACACTTTGGGGAAGCTCTGGGACCTGTGTTAACTTGTTAAAAAAATTGCAAAATATGGAAGCTTCAAGCACTGTAACTATAAGCAGATAAATACTATCTAGGCGTTCAAGTCAAACCGGGACTAAATCAAGACTGAAAAGCGATTGCCATTACAGAAGACTTCAAGCATGGTACGGTGATGAGATTCTTATAGTAAAAACGTTTTAAAAAAGGACGTATCGAATGACGATCTCGGACGAGTCTATGAACATTCTGCGAGTGGAATGCCTGATGCTTGAAAATCGACGAGTAACTTGCGGAAGGGACGCATCTGTCTGTGGGAACTGTACACACAATCATTGACCAACACCTGCATTTCGAGAAGGTGACGAGTGAAAGAGCTCTCTGCCTTCAGTATTAACACTAAGATTGTTAGTGAGTTAAGAAACATTTTGAAACAGAAGGCCAGAATGTTCTATCACTAGTGCATGGATAAGTACATAGGGATAGTACTAAAGATAAGTACAGGAGATTATATAGAGAAATAAAGGCAGTTTTTATTCTCATAACTGTGTTTTGTTATTCTATTATTTAAAAGTCCCGGTTTGACTTGAACGTCCCTTGTACTCTGACCTGTCATAATAATAATGTTCATCACTGACAAACTGCTGTGGTAAAAGAGGAATAAAACCCCTCAGGACGTTCTGTCATGAGACACGCCTCAACACACCCCATTATGTTTTATTCCAAATATAATAAGTGCATGATTAAAAAAATGCTGTTTGCAATATTACCATGGTACTGCTGCATGAACTTAGTTCAGAACTGAAACTAAACTCATTTTTCCATATAATTGGGAGGTCTTTCAGGCAGGCGTTTTAAACTTTCATGACTGTCTCAGAATTATGAGACAGAGCTGTGCCTTCAGTAAAAGAAAGATGTGCAGCATTCAAATTTAAACCAAAAGAAATTTACCTACCAAATGAGACAGTCTTTATTTCAAAGCACATAAACGCTTCCTGTAAATTTGATGTACCATACCGGCTGCCTCCATAATGAACTGCAAGGATAGTGAAAAGCCTACGATAATCTTTATCTTGATACTCAAAAGCGTGGAAGTCTGGATTACGGATTATATGGCCAAGTCTGATAGAAACCCGAACCCTGGACGTGCAAGGCGACAGTGCTAACCACTAAGCCACCGTGCCAAAGTTATTAATTAAGGAAGCTGAAAATCACTAGGAAATAATCCAAATGAACCAAATTCCCCAGCGATGGATTGGCACCCTGTCCAGGATGTACCCCACCTCGTGTCCTTAGGCTCCTGGGATAGGCTCCAGGCCCCCACAAGCCCTGTATACATGATTAAGCGGTATAGACAATGAGTGAGTGATTGTGTGTAAAGCAAATTTATCTATTACAATTAATTTTTCTTACATATTTTATAACTGACATTTAGCTAGATTTTTTAAACCACAATTCATATACAAATTCACCATTTTCATTTCATCTTCACATTTGAATATGTAAATGTTAGAGAGATTCATTTAATCACGACTTACTGTAGCTACTGGTTATTTTTCTGATTTGCTAGTTATTTCATTACGTTAAGTCATTTAAAGTTTATCATCTATTACTGAGATAAAGATTAAACTTCTAATTATTCTTTCAAACTATATATTTTTTGCAATATACATGAGTGTGGATTATGTCCCTGTGGAATCTTACCTGCATTTCATAACCTCATTCTCACTCACTCATTCTCTATACCACTTATCCCAGGGGACGGGGTGCAGATCCATCGCAGGGCACTCAAGTACACAGTCACTTTGAAGGAAACCCACCAACATGCAAAGTCCACTCCCACAGACCAGAGACGAGGATCAAACCTGACCCTGGAGGTGCGAGGCCACAGTGCCAACCAGTACTTCACCACGCTGCCTATTTGCTCAATCGTAAGCCACAATTCTAAATAAAGATCCTACAAAAGTTCTGCTAGCCAAAACATTTAAACGCCAAATCAGTGTGCTTAGCACTTTTATGCAAGGTGAATCATTTTCACTGTGGAAATGATTCCAAAGATTTGGACCAGACTCAATGTCTAGAATCGGGGAATCGACTCTTTTTGAGATTGACCCCCAGAAGACAAGATAGCGTAGCTTAAGACTTCTCAGTAGAGTTCTCTACAAGATAAGTAGAGTAACTCTACAAAGGTGCTACTCAATATAGTCTCCATCACCAGCCATGCATTAATCCTGTACACAGGGTCATGGGGGGCCTGGAGTCTATCCCAGAAGACCTAGGGCATGAGGCGGGGTACACCCTGGACAGGGTGCCAATCAACCGCTGGGCTCAAACATTCACATACTCACACACTCATTCACACACTACGGGCAATTTGGAAACGCCAATTAGGCAGCGCCAATTAGTACCCGGAGGAAAACCACCAAGCACAGGGAGAACAAGCCAACTCCATGCACACAGAGGCTGAAATCGAACTTGGAGGTGCAAGGCGACAATGCTAACCACTAAGCCTCCGTGCCAAAGTTATTAATTAAGGAAGCTGAAAATCACTAGGAAATAATCCAAATAAACCAAATTCCCCAACGATGGATTAGCACCCTGTCCAGGATGTACCCCACCTCGTGTCCTTAGGCTCCTGGGATAGGCTCCAGGCCCCCCCACAAGCCCTGTATACATGATTAAGCAGTATAGACAATGAGTGAGTGATTGTGTGTAAAGCAAATTCATTTATTACAATTAATTTTTCTTACATATTTTTATAACTGACATTAAATCGCCCCAACTCTCGAATCCTCTTTTTGGAAATCCTCTTTGTCTCCCGCTACATGGCTTGTCTTCACTGCTGGTTTTCATTTCCCCTTCTTTCCATTACTCTTATCAATGGTGTCCTCTCCATAAACATTCTGTAGCGCACATCAAAAGGGGTTTTCACTGAGGATTCGAGACGACTTTTGCATTACTTTCAGCTAACATTTCTAACCTGACAACGTGAGTCAAGAAGACCTGTGATGGAAAAACTACGAAACCGTGACAAGCACGTGACTGAGGTAAACACATGCAAAGAAGACATGCAATGCTGTGCACTGTACTGTATGTGCATGAGCAAAACACTTTCCCACTTCACTTTCCCACACACACACACACACACACACACTTAGATGCACAGAAACACACAGCTGGTAATAAGACTTGCAGCGTGCTGATAACTACTCTCATTTCCTGTTTTTTTTTTTTTTTGCTAGTTTTTTTTTTTCAAACGACAGACGGCTTCCTCCTCTCTCAGACAGCGTCTCCCTGCTGCTTTCAGTCGTAACACAGAGAGGGGAAAAAGGGAAGCAAATGAACATGACGGAAAGAACAGGGATACAAACATTCAGCTAGGTAAACAGGTAAAGCACAGCTCACACACCGTCCTTTTGTCCCCTGCATGAAACTTCACCTAAAGTCTAAAGAGTCTGGGCTAATCAAAGAAAATTTAGTGAAGACTATAAAATAGGGGGCGAGATGAAAGGAGAGTTATAGGGGTTTTGAGACAGGCTTTCCACTTCTCTGTCTTCTCTTTCATCAGGATCTCTCTGTACTAGCACATTCCTGTCCTCTGAAGCAATAGCTCACTGCTAAGGCATTTTTAGACCTGTCATTTTTACACAGTCAAGAGCTGAAGGAGGAAAGACAATTCGTTTCTTTTCTGTCTAAACTGCAGCCGAAATTATTTCCGAAGGTACAGTATGTGTGAGGGATGGATGGACGGATGGATGGATGGATAGATGGACAAATCTTTTGGAAATTCTTTCCTTTTCTGTCTAAAAAGCAGTCAAACTGACATGTGTACAATAGATTGATAGATAGATTAAAATATATATAAATGAAAGGACAAATATAGATACTGAATTAAAGATTGATGGGTGGATGGATAATTTTTTGAATAATGAATAGATAAAAGTACAAATGGATCATCAAATTTAAAGAATGATAGACAGATGGATGGATGGATGGATGGATATAATTTAAGCTGGATGCTTGGATGTATGGACAATATTTGGAAGATGAATAGACAGACAATTACAAATGATGGTTTAAAGATGAATGGATGGAAGGATAGATGGATGAAAGGATATATGGATGGAAGGATAGATGGATGTATGGATGGTCAGATTTTTGAATGATGAATGATTCGTGTCAAGACCACTTGTTGTGGATCACCTTTTGGACTGAGAGGACGCTGGCGTGCATGTCGCCACTTCTTGGATCCGTACAGTTAGGTTTCAGTTACATTTTGAACTCTGGTCAAATAATCCTGCTTGTCTTAAAGTTTTT
>JAQMYJ010000008.1:7266933-7288061 GCA_030014305.1 Clarias laeviceps
TTGATTATGGTTAATTGAACATGCATGGAAAACATTGTTTAAACCCTTTACAATGAAGATCTGTAAAGTTATTTGGAATTTTACAACATTATTGTTGAAATACACAGTCCTGAAAAAGGAACATTTCTTTTTTTGCTGAGTATATAAAATAAAGGAGATTTTTCTTTCATGACTGTGTTCTGTGTATTCTGCACAATTAAAAAGTCCCGGTTTGATTTGAATGACCCAATTGTACATTCAATTACATAATAAAAAGGAATGAATTCCGGAATGAATTTCTAATTTGTTCCACGATATTTTTCAGATATTTATATTTTTTATATATATTATTAAGACTTTTTTTTCTTCTTAAGACACATAACTGCATCATAATATTAAAAAGTGGTGTACATGGAAGATAGTAAAATAGTCTTTAGAATAAAATAATGGTTAAAAACATTAATATCTTGACTAGATGTAACTAAATATTTAAGAATATGCATATCCTTTCTTCTTTTACAAAATTTTTTTTTAAAGGTCGTAACGAGTACTGGCACAGATTTACTGCAGGTGCATGCTCGACACAGATGTTGAGAGTGTAAAAGAACAATGTGCCTCCTTGCAGCAACTAATGAAAGCTGCAAACTGTGTCTGCTGCTACTGAAACCGCACCGGTGGGTGGATTTCCAGTAATTACATCAGTTATTGTGTTGCCAATAGCACATACTCTTGATATATAATTTACACAGAACAGCCTCCACACTTCAGATCACACACACACACACACATATATATATATATATATATAGTGAGAGAGAGAGAGAGAGAGAGAGAGAGAGATTATACTGCATTATCATTCCTCTTGATCATATGACCTTTCAGGTCTGTGTTTCAGTTTTGCACATACATTATAGAGTCATGTTTCAACCTGGTATTATTAGGATGAATCCGCTCTATCTTTTCTAAGTACATATCTTCTGGTACCGATGCTGATATAATATGAAAGTAACCGACTTCCTATTAAGCAATCATGAATCATGGATTTCTTAAAGCTCTATTTATGTCAATTGCTGTCCAGCAATGAACTCCTTGTATTTACTGTATGGTTTAAGCTTAAGATATTGGATGAGATGATGAATAACAATTCAGTCAAGAAATGCAGATTAACTATCAAATATGAGATGATATTAAATCATTAGAATTGTTCAATAGGACTAAACTTAAGCCTTTTTTTTTTTTTTTAATATATATAAATCTAGTTCTATCACATGTGCTACCAGACACACCACCATTTTGGAAATGATGTCATGGGTACACAAGTTCACAGATTGTCACATGACTGCACCAGGATGTTCATTAGATGTCACTTAGGGACTTCATGGAAGTGATGTGACGTTTGAATAATTTTAGTGACTCGGTTCTTTGAATCTCGTTTATCAACATAAATGAATCTTTTTTGAGTCATTTAGTTCATTTAGTTCTTTTGATCAGAAATGAAATAAAACAGCTGTGTGTGAAAATCCCAGGTGATTAGCAGTTTCTAAAATACTCAATCAAAAGTAAAGTCAGAGATCACACTTTTTCCCCATTATGTTGTTTGATATACTGTAATTATTAGCTCTTGACGTGTACTGGCATGATTTTATGCATTGCCATATGTTTGGCTTGTTAGTGTATAGGCGTGTCTATTAAACTGGATTTATACAGTGCATCAAAAAATAGAAAAAAAAATTCCCCTGTACTTTAATTCAAAAAGTGAAACTTTTATATATTCTACATTTATTCTACATTAAGGGAAATACTTCAAGATTTTGTGTTTTAATTTCAATGTTTATGCCTTACAGCTCATCAATCAAAAACATCCAGTAACTCAAAATATTAGAATATGTCATTTCGAGTTTGAGTAAGTTGCTATTCATACAGTACAAATACTGTGGATATCTCGTTCTACTTCAGTACACACATAGCAAGGACTGCTTACTTGACAGTTGTACAGGAGAAGATCAATGACTCCATAAAGACGGTAAGCCTCTTAAGGTGCCATATTGAAGCATAATCATGGAATGTTGACTGGAATAGAAATGTGTGGCAGGAAATTGTGCACAAGCAACAGCGATATCCGCAGCACTAAGAAGATTACCAAGCAAAGCTGATTCAAGTCCTTAGGAGAGCTTCAAAAGAAATGGAGTGAGGCTGGAGTCTGTGCGTCAAGAGCCACCATGCACACAAGTCTCCAGGAAATGGGAAACAACTGTTGCATTCCTAGTAAAAGGTCACTCCTGTACCTGAGACAACATCAGAAGCGTCTTACCTGGGCAATGGGAAAAAAAAAGGACTGGTCCATTTCAAAATCCTCTTTTCAGATGAAAGGTGCGAGAGGCTAAAGAAAGAGTGAAGAGGCACAGAACCCAAGTTGTGTGAAGTGTAGTGTGACGCTTCCACAGTCCAAAATCTAAAATCATCACAGCCATTTACCAGGAGCTTTTAGAGCACTTCATGATTCTGTAGACTGGCCTGCTTTATGGAGATTTCCTCTGCCAGCAGCACAAAACTACCACTAATTGGTTTGCTGACCGTCATATTACTGTGCTTGATTGGCCAGCCAACTCTGCCGACCTGAATTTCATAGAGAATCTGTGGGCTTCTGTCAAGAGGAAGATGAAAAACACTAAACCCGACAATGCAGATAAGCTGAAGGCTGCTATTAAACAACCTTGTCCTCAATAAGTCCTCAGCGGTGCCAGATACAGATCACTTCCAAGTCGTGCCCCAATGATCCAGTAATTTGTGCTCCAAACAAGTATTCAGTGAATAAATTACAATTTTTCAGAAGTTGGACATTTCTATTTTGAGACATTTCTATTTGTATTTTTGATTGTTTGATTTTCATGAGCTGTAAGCCATAATCATCAAAAATAGAACAATAAAATAAATCTTTTTTGTATAAACTTTGTTATACAAAAGAAGAGCCTGGAGCCTATCCCAGGAGACAGCGTACACCCTGGACAAGTCGCCAATCTATCGCAAGGCACACACACACTATGGGCAATTTGGGAACACCAATTAGCCTAATCTGCATGTCTTCGGACTGGAAGAACATGCAAACTCCATGCACATAGAGACGGGAATTGAACCCAGCCGAGGATTGAATCCGGCCCCTGGAGGTGCAAGGTGACAGTGCTAACCACTATACCACCGTGCCGCACTGCCAGTACAAAATAAATAAATAAACAAACATTTTTAATTACCAAACTTTGGTAGTCCAGCAAAATATTTCTTACAAGAAATTTCTGTTGGCCAGAAAAGAAAGCAGCATATTATGAAAAAAAGATCACTTTTCAGACACTCATGCATAAAAAAGAAGCAGGTTTGACAAAGTACTCAGAAGTCCTGTGGCTGGTTCTGAAGGATGTTCAGTAAAGCTCACCAAATCTTTTTTTTATTTATTTATTTTTTTTATAAAGTTGCTCAAATTGTACCTGAGATTATATGTTAAGCAAAAAGTCAACACACTCTATACACTCACACACACACACACACACAAACAAGTGTGCCCGTTTATTTTCTTACTGCAAGTCACATGTTCACATTTCAGTTGATATCCTGTATACGGAGATGTGACACTCCTGCAAAATGTGTGATGACAGGTTCTTCTGATTATGACCTTATTGTAACATTCACATCATCATATCATTTTAACAGTTGCAGTTAACAAGCATTATGCAAATCTGAAACCCTTGGGGTGTTTTTTTTTTTTTTTTCATCCTGCTTCGTGGCATTATCGTTTTCACGTGTTTCTCTGTAGTTTGCAGTATGTCTTACTAAAACAACTGCTGTCCACTTGATATACTAATTTCATATCTGCTTGATAACTCACTGGGAAATTAGTCATTCAGAGCACAGATTTTTTTTTTCCTTTTTATTTTTCAGTGAATTATTGATTGATCATTTCTGAAGAAGTGCGCAGAAGAAACAACAACAACAATGATGTGTTGTAATGTAACACTGAGCTATAATTATGAGACATTTTTATTATTAAATACTGACAGTGTGCTAAAGTGATAGCACCAAATAACATAAGATCTTACAGAGCACTAGTGGGAAAAGGGTGTGATTTCCTGTAACTGTCATATGATGATAAAGAAATGAGGAATTGAAAGCAAAGCAAGTTCAAAGCAATTTAACTGCTGAAATAGGCATTTAGGCTTTGTGTGTGTGTGTGTGTCACATGCACATATACTTAGCCATTTGTGAGGACCAAATGTCCTTAAAAATCATCTGGTCCTCATAAACTCCAGTGCAACTGACAGTAAAAATAAATAAATAAAATAAAACTAAAAATGTGTGTATGTGATGTTGATAATAGCAGTAGATATGCTAGCAGTAGTATCCAAGCCATTTAGGGAAAAACAGTGTTTTAAAAGGCAGCATAGTGACGAAGTGGATCAGCACTGTTGCCTCGCACCTTCAGGGTCCGGGTTTGATTCCCACCTCGGGGTCTGTGTGTGTGGAGTTTGAATGTTCTCCCCGTGCTTGGTGGGTTTCCTCCCACAATCCAAAGACATGCAGATTAGGTTGATTGGCGTCCCTAAATTCCCTGCAGTGTGTGTGTATGAGTGTGTGTATGAGTGTGTGCCCTGTCCAGGGTGTACCCCATCTCGTGCCCTGAGTGTTTCAGTGACCTCTGCTGGTGAAAACTAAATTGTCAATAAAAACATTAGTATATGGGCTATTTTCATCCTTTTAATAATACTGTACTTCAATGTTGTTCTTACTTTTGATTTTGATTTTTTTTACTAGTAGTAGTAGTTGAATACACCATAAATTTCAGTTGACTCTTCCGGTTCTGTCAACTTCTCCTAAAAATAATAATAATAATAATAATAATAATAATTTCCACACAAGGAGTAATATTTTTTTTATTGGTTTGTTTCAGGTTCAGGAAAAGTATGTAGGTTGCCAATGTTGTCAAACGTACACTATTTCACTGATCCTCTAAATTGTGTTACAGACACAGAGATGCATTTTATTATTCTAGTCCAGTAGTATTTTGTCTGGTTTTGTTCTTTCCCTTCACTGATATAAGACTCGTTCCGGTTAAAGTTTGTCTTTTATCTTATGAGATAAGTTAAGGCTTTTTTCGTCCAGTCATTACAGCCATTCTTTCAGGGAACACGCCCAGCGATCGAGCTCGAATTTCAGCTCGGATGAGATCATGCAATGAATTATGTATGGACAGATTTGGCCTGCTGTCTTACACGAGTGAACATTTGATGAAGGTGTGGAAAAAGAGACGGAGGATGGAGGCTCATCAGTGATTGATTCAGCACCTGTATGGTGTCAGGTAAAGTCATATATTGTTGAAATCCTGTTACACACATTGTAAAAAAAATTCACACAATAAAAAACTTTATTTTATTATTATTTTTGTTTTATTTTATGTATAACCTTCTAAATGCCACAGCAATATGCTGCAAATGTGCATATATTTTAAATATTTAAAGGTCCCATATTTTTAACAACTTAACACAGAGGTCAGTGGCACAGTCACCTTGCACCTGCAGGGTCCGGGTTCGCCTCGGGTCTGTGTTTATGGAGTTTGCATGTTCTCATCGTGCTTGGTGGGTTTCCTCCGGGTACTCTGGTTCCCACAGTCCAAAGACATGCAGATTACACTATGTGGCGTTCCAAAATTGCCCATACTGTGTTAATGAGTGTGTGTACTGTATGTGTGCCTGAGATGGACTGGCTCCCTGTCCAGGGTGTACCCTACCTAGTGCCCTAATTCTCCTAGAAGATATGATTAAGTGGTATAGACGATGAGATGATGAAATTCACACAATTAAATATTATTATTATTTATTTATTTCATTGTACAATCTTATCATGTGCTACAGCAATATGCTGCAAAGGTTTGTGTATTTTACATAATCAAAGATGCCATATTTATATAGTTAACATAGAAGTTGGTAGCACAGTGGATAAGTGATTAGCACTGTCACCTTGCACCTCCAGGTTCTGGGTTTAATTCCCGCTTTGGGTCTGTGTACATGGAATGTCAATTCATGATGTCATCCTCATGTTAAACTGTTTACTGATGGGAAAAAAAAAACTAATATGGAGCTAAATCTCCTGTCTGTTTCATATAAGCATAAGAATAATACTGTAGGTTAGAAGTGTTAGCAAGATAATTAGCCAGAATGCTAACATTGTTGTAACATGTCTTTAAACCAGACTCATTTCTGGACCGTGTCTTACACACCTAAAGATCAACAGTCTCACAATCAGACTACTAGCCGTGTACATTAGCATGTACTGTAGCACACAGTTTCCTGGTAAATTCTGACTATTAGTGAAACTAGCATGAAGATTTATCCTGCTGTGTCATGCAATAATACAAACTACAACTGTGACCAAGTTCAACAAACAAACAGTAAAATAAATGTAAAACCGCATCACTTACCGGATCTGAAGCTGAGTCACGGAACCCTACAGTCCTGAAGTGAATCCACTATTCAACAGTCCCTTATTGACGAAGTAGTCTGATGTAAAATGGTCGTTTATACAGTAAGTTCGCTGTAAAGATATAAGTATTTGGCCAAACCTGTTAATTATTGAATTCAGGTCTTACAATCAGGCCTCTTAAGGACAATCTTCATTCTTCAGCATACCAAGACAATGCTATGCTTCCAACTTTGTGGCAACAGTTTGGGTGAAGCTCCTTTTCTATTCCAGCATAACTGAGCCCCAGTGCACAAAGCAAGGATTATAAAGACATGGTTTGATGAGTTTGTTGTGAAAGAACTTGACCGGCCCTAACACAGAGCCCTGACCTCAACCCCATCGAGCACCTTTGGAATGAACTGGAATGGAGATTGTGAGCCTGGCCTTCTCAGTGTCTGACCTCATAAATGCTCTACAGAATGAATGTTCACAAATTCCCGCAGAAACACTCCAAAATCGTGTCCACAGCCTTCCAAGAAGAGTGGAAAAGCTGTTATAGCTGCAAAAGGGGATCAAGTTCATATTGAAGTCTATGTATTTGTATACGATGTCATTGCAGGTCTGGCCAAATACTTCTGTCCATGTAGTATATGCATTCTGTGAGAGCAGTCAGTAATTGTCCACCAGAAAGTTTCTGCTTTTTTTGTACAGCCAACAACAAAGGATTTCATGTTCTTAGTTCTAAGCTGTGACATGCATGTATCGAGCCCGAACATGAGTTATGCAAATCACTCAAACTTTATTTCCTTACCTGGGATGATGTTGTACCCAATAGGAAATATGAACTGCATGTTCAAGATCATTTATTAAAGACTCATCTAAACCTAAAGACTAATCACTGAACACAGTGGGTCCCAAAGACCAGGTTCTGTTGTTCTAAATGTCCTGTACATGTATGTGTATGCATGCATATGTTTATCTAGGTGTACTGTATGCACATGTGTATAGCTGTTTTTTTTTGTTTTTTTTTATTGTTACATGTTCAAAATACAAATTTAACTAGAACTAAATTTAAACCAACCACTGAACATCATTGTTTCTAAAGACTCAGTGATTACAGCAAATCCTGAAGACTAATCACTAATCACGGTACTTCCTGAACACCAATTCCACTGTTTCCAACAACCATTCTTTCATTGTTCCAAATGACCAATCTTCAAGCTGTTTCCGTCAAAGAGTTGCTGTCTGCTTCGCGCACAACTTGACACAGGTTTTACTCCAGATGCCCTTCTTGACGCAATTCTCCCATTTTATTTGGGCTTGGGACTTGTACTGCATCGTGTGGCTGGGAACTGAACCTAGTATTGGCTTTGATTTGAGCAGTGGCTGGGAATCGAACCCTCTTGAGAAACATATTTTGAGCCTCCAATCCTCAATCATTTCATTTGAATATTTAATAGTGATAAAAGTGAGCTATGCTACAGTATCTATACTTATCTCCTTCAAATTCTAATGTTCTTGATTTAAAAAAATATATAGAGAGAAATTCACACCATAAATATGCAAAAATTTCATATTGTTATGATTTACAGTACAGTGTGGTTGATTTCTTGACGTCTTGTCAGTAGGTGTTGATGTTTTTTTTATTTTAAACAGGGACAAAGTATATATCAGACAGTCTAAATAATCTAAGTCTAATAATAAACTGATTAAAGTATAGTAGTATGCTATTACAGTAACAAAGAAAAATTATAAACCTATAATTGGATAATTGTTTTATTCTTTATCCAAATTTTTTTTTTTTTTTTTTCTACAAAGCATTTAAAATGTCCAGTATGGAAGGAGCCTCCAGTGTTTTATTTTACAATTTAATGATAGTGAAAAACAGGGAATTCTTGGTTAAGAGGAATTTTTGTGGTTAAGAAAAAATTGTGAAAAAAAACTGACATTGTAATATTTAAAAAAAAATGTAAATGATATCAAATTGCTGTTGTACAAGAGGAATATATATCTTGGCCATCGACTGTTATGGGAAATATTCTCATATGGTTAACCGTTCTAGACACAGGGTCCTTAATTATAACCTTTTATAACCTTTTTTATTCTAACATAATCTTTCATGTTAAAAAATGTTTGACTAGACCCTGAATTACCAGATTCATGAAAGAATGTATTAGAATGAAAAAAAATATTTATATGCACTTTCATAAATTGCATGTTGTCCTTATACTGTATGTTTGGGCAGTTTGCATGGCCATGGTGGTTCCTGTAGTTACACACACTGTTCAGCAGAGGGCACAAGCTCACTGGCATGGAGTGCTGACTCTCTGCAACAAGGCTGGCACAAATAAATAAAATGAAATGAAATGAAATAAAGCAGCACTGGAAAATACTGTGTGCTTATTGGTAATAACAGCTATCTTTGCTATACAGTATTATTGAAATGTCAGACATAATTAAGACTGAGACATTCACACAGTGGGTTGGTGTCAGTGTGACTGATACTCTTATGGACTGCTGCATGACGTCAGATGTGTCATCAATGAGATCAGTGTGCTGCAGATTTGCATGTAATTGCACTGACATTATCAGTGTTACAGCCGAGCTGATTCACCGTGACGATATTACAGCTAACTCATCCTTTACCATTGTGCGTAATGCAGAGTGCAAAATCTACTAACTATAATAACTATTCAGTATGTACAGTAATGTATTTGCAGCATTTATTGGATTTCTAAGCAATAAGCACACAGTACTGTGCAAAAGTCTTGAGCCACCCCTCATTTCTTCTTATTATATTAAATTTGAAATGCTTCCAGATAAAAAAAATTTAAAATCGGTCATTCATGTACAGTAACAACCTCAGCAGCGACCTCATTTCCCCTCTCGTCTGTCCCAAGCACGAAGCATCTGCATTAAAACATCTGGCTCTTTGGAAGCAAGATATGAAGAAATTCGGGGCTCAATACTTCTGCATGGTACTGTATGCTTACTTTAAACATTTTATTCAGATAAAAAAAGGATTGCTTTGCAGTCCAGTCCATATCAGATGCTATACATAATAGTAATAATAATAATAATATCAAATTAAATGATCAAATAGCTTATTTGTAGATCAGTGGACAATATTAATTTTGTGCAATCCTAAAGTTTATATCATTCCTGTAACGCTTTGTTGTCACTGCATGAAGTGACTAAATCCTGAAGCAATATTCCAGTCACTGCCGTACTTAGTCCAGTGGGAATTCTTGTATTGTTATAGGAACATACACCACAGCAGGAGGAGTCGGGTTTATATTTAGCGCGTGACTTGGCATGCTCGTGCAGAAGTAACAGCCGTGCATGTGGCATTGCTCACACACATCGCCTGTGCACGTCAAAATGGCATGTCGGGTGTCAAACCCGAGTGTTCAGCAATATTATTATCCACCGCACACCGATGAGCTCAGTATCTCTTTACAACTTTATTAAAGTGTTTTGCTTACATCAGTGTGATTTTGCGAAACACTGTAACTCCACCTCCCACAGTCTCAGCACAATGACGATGATAAATCAGCCTGCAGTTGTGTTTGTGGTTCCTTATGTACAGGTATGTACTGCAATTCAGTATGAATGATCTGTTCTGTGAGTTTTAGTACGGAACATAGCAAGCTCATGCTTCGGTTGTGATTTTGTAGTGCGGCACAACAGGAACAATGAGTATTGTTGTGCGCAGTGCGTGTCCGCCTTGTCTCATGTACGTACACAATGCAGGAGCAAAAGGAATAAACAGAGACGTATCAAAATGGAACTGAGACACGAGTACTTTAATCTCATTACAGTATCCCGCACAGATACAAGGGGCGTTCGAGTCAACACGGGACTTTTGATGCAAGTTCTCGTGAATGAAGGCGTTAAACTGATAGACGTTTACAGAAGCACAGTACGGTGATGAGACTCTCCGCCGCAGGAAAACATTCGAATAGTGCAAACATTTTAAAGAAGGTCCCTGCCGAGGTGGATCAGAGCCGACTGCAGTCGTTCCTGTTAACGTTCAGCAAGTGCAATGTTTGATCCTTAGAAATCGGCGGATAATTTGTCGCCGACTTGCGCACAATCGTTCACAAACACATTACAGGAACTCAGGCTGAGAGTTATTACCACATCCACTGTACAGTCCTGACCTCGCTCAAAGCCATTTCCATATGTTTGGGTCATTACGGGAGTTCCTGGGAGGCCAGCATTTCAGCAGCTTTGGCGTACTGAGAAAACTTTCTACCTTGATGGTGTCCAAGCACTAGTGAAACACTGTCATAAGTGTGGCAGGGGATTATAAAGAGAAATAAAGGCTTAAAAGCTGTTAACGGTCATCAAAAGTCCCGGTTTGGCTTGAACGCCCTTCTTAATATGGTGTTCGCAGAAGATCCAAATTGTATAATGTCCTACGTCACAGAACATATCACGGGTCTTGACGCTTGTAGCTTCTGAATGCCGAGGCAGCTGCAATTAAGTGTAAATTTCCATTTTCTCTCTTGGCCTAAACATTCTCCAAAAATTCACTGAATGCATTTAATTCACTCGCAGCAGCTGATAATTTCACAGCCAGTGCTTCCGCTTTACTGATCATGTGACGGAAAGAAGCACATCCTTACCTTTCTTAGTCATATATTTTCTTCCTTTCTTACCTATGTTTAAGCTAAAAAAGCATAAATATTGATGCCTTTGTAATGAGGCCTCTAAATATGTAGATAAAAAAAATAAATCCTGGAAAGAGTTTATTAATATTTACACGGGATTTCAACACAATATTGTAGTGAGTATGAAATTTTTGGAGATTTCTGGAGCTTTGGAGTTTTATTTCACTGCACACATCAACTTTTCCCAAACTTTGTCCAAAAAGATTCAACATACAACATAGTTTAAATTATTTATAAAACTTTATTTTCAATTGTTCTTCCTTTAAAACACATATCCAAGCAACCGAAACAAAAAAAAAAACAAAATAAAAAAGCATGGGAACACTCAACACGATGTGGAGCTAAACATAACCGCACATCCACACACAACATACACACACCTACTGTACGCACACGCACACACACTCGCACACAGAGACGCACCCACACCCATGTCCATTGCCACCTAGAGTGAGAAAGACTGACGCCCGAGTGATGAGACTGATCCGTCTCACTAGAAGGAATAATTACAAAGTAAAAACAAAAGGATGAAAAAGAAAAAAAAATAATTCAAACCACACAACTTCCCTAATAAGCAGGAAAAAGTTTGAAATGTACACTGAGATGAATTAAATTGTGTTAATTAGGAGCATCTGCGGGAAAACACATGAAGCACGCGCAGCCGATATATGGCTTTATTTCACTCGTCCAACGGCGCGGCGCAGAAGTGAGGAATAAAAGCGATATCGCAGTGTTTGGTAGAAAATAATAATAATAATGAAAAAAGTTTTTAAATCCCTCGGATTTTGCTGACCTCGATCTTTTCACGTTGCACTTAAAGGTGTGGTTTGTGGTTTTGAAAACAGACCTTTTTGTTGTTATGCAAGTCATTAATGCAAAGATAAATCAGCATGCAGGCGGGTCTCGATCGAGCCTGTTTTGTCTTTTTGTTTATTATTTTTTTTAATTTCAGGCCGTTTTTACGTTTTCTGGCCCGGACGAAAAAGAGCCGCATGCGTAGTTTTAACAGAGATAATGTGAGTATACAGTATGTGTGAGTGTGTGTCTGTATTTTTTCTTTTTTGAAAAGAGAAAGACGTTAATGTTTATGTTCATGTCGTCGCTGCGGTCCGCACTTAGTCAGTAGAGGGCGCCAAAAAACGCGACTCGCCCCTTTAAACGACTGCTTTGATCGGTCAGCACAGAGAGGCTCGTACTAGCGAGGGGGTTCACGCGCTGCATTCACAGTACACAGAGCATCGAAAGGAGCTTCCACAGTAATAAAATAGAATTGTGTTAAAGAAAAATAAATTCATATAGAATCTAGAATCTTCTTACAATACAAGCACTTCGTACAATACATCTACTGCACTTCTTTGTCCTGAGTGTATGTATGTATGTGAGTGGACAAACAGGTGGAAAAGTGATAAAGAGAGAGAGAGAAAGAGAGAGAAAGGGTGGGCAGGTTCACGTCTCGCACGTATAGGTCAGAGAACCGGACGCAGGACCGGAGCAGCGTACGTCACCATGACAACAAGCGCAGAGGTTCAGAGTAGCATGCGTTATAAAAGCGTTTGTCCGGCGCACAAATACATCACCACACCCTTATTCAGCTGGAGAAAGTAAGTGAGAAGGAGAGACACGGAACAGTGTGTGTGTGTGTGTGTGTGTTTGAGTTTCTCAGGGTCATGAAATACCCTGATGTTTCTGATGCATCTTTCTCATCTGTGTATGACATGAATGATGTGTGTGTGTGTGTGTGTGTGTGTGTGTGTATTCAGGCATCGAGAATGCATGTCCAGTCTGCTCAGGAGCGTTTTTGTACACACGCTTACTATGAATGTCTCTACCACAACTGAATTACGTTTTTAGTGTATCGAATATACATTACAGCAGTGACCTCACGTTGCCACGGTAACAGTGAGCTCTTTTTTTCCCTCTCCCCATGTTAAAAACAAAACAAAACAAAAAAAGAACTAATCTGACAGATACGCTTGTTCCACAGTGCAATGGGTTGTAGACGTGATCATTTTGGGGAGCAAAAGAAAAAGAAAAAGAAAGAAAAGAAAAAAAAAAAAACAGGTAAAAACTAAAATAAAAAGATTTTGACTCGGTATAAAATTAAAGATAAAACTAAAGATAAAAAAATAATAAATGACGTTTTTACAGTAGTACAGGTCTATTTTGGGATTTTTCACAAAAAAAAAAAAAAAAACTAAGCAAACAAAAAACAAAAAAATAACCCATGTGTGTAACAAGATTTTTTTTCCCCACAATACTGTCTGGTAGTATTGAGCTGAAAAGAACGCTAGTAGTATTTTTCTTCCATTTCTCCTACACACATGTGCATTCAGCTCACATGCGGAGAAGAAAAAAAAAATGACAGTACAAGAAAGAAAAGAACAGAAAAAAACAAAACAAAACAAACAGAGACCAAAATAAAGTAACATTAAAAGCAACCACAGCTATCACTGAGCTTTTTTTTCACATTAGGAAAGAAATGAAGGAAAGGGGAGAAGAAGGGAAGGGAAGGAGGGATGAATGGAATAAGCTACGCTTAAGGGAAAGGAGAGAGGACAGACGTCGCGAGGTCACGACTGCTGGCCGCTCCACTGGTCCTCTAAAGGTCGGCGGAGCAGCAACTCGACGTGCCTTGCTACATCCATGGTGTCGTCCAGATCGAAGTCGCCCTCACCGTCTAGCATGCTGTCGTTCCTGCGAAAGAGAGAGAGAGAGAGAGATATTACCGCTTACCACGCCAAGATAAACTTAGCTAATGTTACTTATGATGCGTGTTTGGTTTAACATCTATCAACATTTTAAAGTAAACCTCGTTTCCTTTTATAATATTCCGCACAACTGACTAGCCTAGTTCTTGTTGTGGCTCACATTGGTTGGTAGATGCTGTAGTTTTGCGGGTGACTGACAGCTGGCGACGCTGCGTGATCCATGTAGGTTGGATTTGCGGCTGGATCCGGATTAGGCGTCATAAACCTAAAAACACACACAGACATCAACATCAAAGTCCATCCTGTTTCTGTACTTGACCTGTGATTAACGTTCATCCTAGCAGCTTGCCCCTTGTCCATCCTCGATCACGAGCAGCTAATGAAGCTAACAGCGTGCTAACAGCTTTCATGTATGCTCCCGAGAATGTCCGTCTCCTGCTGAGCTCCAACGCCACCGGACGTGCTTTTAACACGGGGACAACCTGCTGGAGCACTAGCCTGCTAAACGGACTAATGCCGCTAACGGGGCTCGGCGTATTCTCGTGGTTACGATACAATTATGGAGTATGACGTCTCCACGGTAACCGCTAACCTCCCTCTCGGTTGGAGTGGAGACCCGGAGCGGATACGTCGACGTGCAATTAGCCTATCTGATAGATTAGCGCTAATGAAGGCACGGTGACATTTACCGAACAATCAGCATTCATGAGTCGGCTTCATGAGTAGGCGAAAGTGAGAGAGACAGAGAGAAAGAGAGTGAGAGAGAGAGAGAGATACTTACTCTGGTACTACTTGTTTGATCTGCGGTTTGACGTAGCCGTCCACTGCTTTCGCTGTAAGAAAGAGAACGGAAAGTTAAGCACATTATTAATAAGTATTTGAGTCAATTGTCATCAAGTTCACCTAGAAAAAAAAAAACCCTTCATTTTAAAGAGCACACTTCACACAGGACCAATTGAGCCACCAACCTTTCGATAGCCTTTATCTATAATGACATCAATAATTCTCTCAGCAGGAGAACTCTTTTAATGCAATGCTTTTTAATACCATTAAGACCACTCAGGGGCAATTCTACCAGTCTCAGCACTTATTTCCTTTTTCATTTCTAGAAAATTTAGAATGCGCTGTAAGTGAAAAACTCTGGGAACGTTGAAGTCCTTTGAGAGCCATTATTCTTGGTAAAGATGGTCCTGGGGAGGGGAGTGTAGAGAGCACGAGGTTGTGCACTTTCTTACCACACTCCGACATTCACCAATCATAGTGACGCTAGACGGTCAAGAGCATAGCGCTTTGCTTTGATGCTGATACAACCAGTAGTTAAAAGCGACGCAGTCTGTGGCCTCACGATCCCTCAAAAGAAGCATGTCTTAGTCTTGAGCCGTCTCCAGTTGAGAGCTGTAGTTGATGGCGCTTGAAGGACCTGATACATTGGTTCTAGAGCACACGCTTGTCTGTTTTCTCAGCTCCCAGCAGACCTGATGTAACTGATTAGATAATTAAGTGAGAATATAATGAACAGACAGGGGTTTGATAGAGCAGGGACAACACTAAGACGTGCAGGACTGGGGGTCCTCTATGAACACTGTTGGGAAGGACTGCTCTAATAGACTTATAGGAATTGTATATGATAAAAGGATTTTAAAAAAAAAATTTTTTTTGACAAAATCTGACGAATCCGTCTTCTTAAAAAACACTGTGAAAGTGAGGCGAACCAGCCCTTGGCTTAGAAAGAATTTGACTCTGACTCATCCTCTCTTTCACTTCGTCCACCATCTTGATGTCAGTTCGTCTAAAACTGTGCAAGCGCTGTACGGATTCGGCTCGCATTTTCCCCCTGAATCATACTAGTCTAATTTTACAATCGGGCCATATTGTATGTCAGCCTGATTATGACGTGAAGTGTGATCTGGTTAATTACCAGAATGACCAACAATCTGGCTCCCGGATGATCAGATGGATTTCTTGCATTTTAGAAATTTGGTTCTCTTGCAGCGTGAGCAGGTCCAAGTCTGATTTCTGACCATAACGACAAACATTTCACCTCTGTCTGCCTACAGGCCTCTCAACTCTTTTTAAGTCGATAATCTTTTTAGATATTTTTTTCTGTGCAAAGTAAAATAGCTAAAAGTACCTCTTAGTGATTTTCTCGTTTTCGATTCACCTCCAATGTTTCTGAGATCTTGAATAAAACCTGATTGGAATTGTGGAGGAACAAATCCGTTCGGGGTTCTGTTTAGATGTACAGCACTCACATCGTGCCCAGCTGCTCTAACACTGTATATACTCAGGTGAAGTGCAGGTTCAGGCTTTTCAGGGAGTAAAACATATGATGCCAGGTGTAGCAGATGTTGTAGCAGTGACAGTCTTGACTCAACACGTGAGGTCCACATGGTAAGAAGTTTTCTTTCTTTTTTTCCCTCTTGTTTTAGCTTACACGACAAGACAATCACACTAATATCTCAATAATAAATATAATCTCATATATAATCACGTCTTTCTCAAAATGTCGAACTGACACCAACTTTTGTAATTTGGAAAACATATTGTAAACAAATGATATCACCTGCACCCAGAGTGACTGCCAGAAAAGAAATCAATCCTGTTGGTCACCCTTTATATCTCTGCATGCGTGTAATATATTTAATATTTAACTAATTGAAAGCACTAACGGCTTGCGATTAAATCTTGCAACTCAAACTGGCAAAGTTTTCCTGAAAAGTAACTATTTCACATATACAAGGTTTATGCAGTGTATAACAGTGATGTTATATTTTATAATGTTGTGTTGTGGCTTGCACCAGAATTAAAAGAAATGGCTCCATGTCTAGGCTTCAGAGAGTCTTTAAACACCATTTTGAGAACCTATGACCAAAAAAAATCATATGATTTTGGCTTAAAAAAAAAAAAAAGTTGATTAAAACCTAACAAATGTGAAATAGAAGTAGAGATGTAATTCTGTACTTTTGAATTCAAACACGCACTTTAAGTCACTTTTAGACATTCAGTGTGCAAAAAGACATAAGGGGGTAAAAAAAAAAACCAAACATTTCCTGCTTTTTGTCCTTTTTTATCTTAGTACTGGCTGGGGCTTAAACAAGCCAATTAGATTTTCACCCTATTGTGACCTCATATAAGAAGCTCGGCTCATAAAAAACACTAAAACACTACACTACCTGAGGAGTATTTTCAGATTTATACAGATCTTGGGAATTAATACACACACACATTTTAGTGAAGCTCTAAGCATACGTCACCTTGTTAAAGAGAGAAAAATACGGGACCTTTAAGTTACGGTGAAAAAAAAAAAAAGACCACGGCTCTGTCAGAAATAGTGTTTTCCAGTTACTTTCATTCACACTATATGCGTCTACAGTACAATCTATTCTCCTAACTGTAAGTGAATGTATGCCTGAGTCACAGGGTTTCAAATGAGAAGAATTAAACCTAAAAAAAAAAAAAAAATCAGTGTTTTGACACAGCTAATAATATTCACTTCCAGTTATATACATTTCTCTTTCACAGCTCTTTATGTCAGTCTTTATGACAGCTCCCTCACACACACACACACACAGAGTTATATAGGAGAAGAACGGCGTACACAGTGGAGGGGTGTAGTACTTGGAGAAGACCTCATCCTTGGGCCGGTCGGGGTACAGGAACAGCAGGTGGTTCAGGTCACTTATACGATCGGCCAGAGAGCGAATCGAGAAGTCTTTGGTTGTATAGGGCATGAGGTTCCACACCATTCTTTCACCTGCTGGAAGACACACACACACACACACACACACACACTCATGAGCACACATCGGGGAAGCTTTTATGTGGTTTAAATAAAAGACAGACCTATTTAGAAAGCTACACAATTCCTTTTAGTCTGTATTACTGTCACGGCAAGACATGTAGGGTGTCACTGATATAATAACCCGTCTGAAAACTTCTTAATTATGAACTATAATTACCGACTAATTCTGAGCCTTTTGATAAATGCTATCATGATAGAAATTTCAAGGTTCAGCATAAGATAAAAAAGATCAGAATCAGATGAAGTCTCTATTGATTTTTTTTTTTTAAATAAAATTTCATCCAAAAATACAAGCATGACAGGAGAATGAATTAATGAGAAAAAAAAATACTTTCCATTAATTTAATACACCCATCTGTATGTTTCTATTCTTCAATAATAACAGCACATCTATTATCTTACCATACACTATGGATTAATGAATAAAGACTGGAGCGGTGATATCCAGCGGGATTTTGATGTACAGTAAAGCCGGACCATGATTAAGTGATTACGGTTCTGCTTTAGCGACTGGAAGATTAAGAGTTAAAATCCTCGCAACTGCTACGGTAAGTATTCAGTATACGGAGTCAGATCAGTTTCATAATTCACAAATAAATATCACACCATGATGACATTGATTTTTTTAAAAACTTCCCTAACTCAGTGTAATTCACAAATGCACATTTTTTTTTCAAAAGATCATTCCCTCATATATCTCATATATCATGGTAGTTACTGTATGTGCAATATTATGATGGAACATGTACAATTTTCTAGTTATGTGCAATACTATGGTGGAACATGTGCAATTTTCTTTCTGTCTTGGGGGATCCACCAAAACCAGTGTGCAATTTACAACATTTAAAACATTATTGTCTATGTATCTGTATGTATACATATACTGTACTCATTGTGTACAGACATTTCATTTAGTCAACTCTGCTTACATATAGTCTAAAATTATATTGATGTAAATATTTTACTACACAGATGTCCATATTCTATATCCAGATTGTATAGTGTACATTTTATACTGTTAGTATTTTTTTTTTCTATTTTATTTTACTTTCATTCTGTTGCTTCTTAATTTTTAACTTTGTACTGTCCACTTTCTGCCGTGGCAAAACAAATTGGTGACTCCAATTAACTTACTCTGAATGCTTTTAGAGTGTGGGAGGAAACCAGAGTACCAGAAGGAAACCCACCAAGTACGAAGCGCATGCAAACTACACGCAAACAGACCTGCGGCGCTAACCACTACACCACCGTGCCATCACCAGCCAATCACACGAATGCATATATACACACATATATATATATATATATATATATATATGTGTTGTTGGTCTTTCGCCTGCTCCCGGCAAGGGGTCGCCACAGTGGAATATCCAGTCCGCACAAAAACTTGGCACAGGTTTTACGCCGGATGCCCTTCCTGGCGCAACCCTCCCATTTATCCAGGCTGCGCCCAGTGGCTGGGGGGTTTGCGCACTGGCTGGGAATCAAACCCGTGCCTTCTTCATGGCAGGCGAAACACCTACTGTACCACTGAGCCACCAGTTCCCTCTCTATATTTTTTTTTTACTCCAGGTTTTCTCCGGGTACTCCGGTTTCCTCCCACAGTGTGTGTCTGAATGAATGTGTGAGTGTGTGCCCTGCAATTAATTAGACCCTGTCCAGGGTGTACAATGCCTCGTGCCCTAAGTCTCCTGGAATAGTGGGACACGACCCTGTATAGAGGATAAAGCGGTAAAGCCGTACAGACGATGAGTGAGTAAGTGATGTACAGTATATATATATATATATATATATATATATATATATATATAAATATTAGGTTGTTTGCTCTAAACTGTTCACACTGGCAGGCAGCACAGCATCTCTAAAATGAGCATATTTATACAGTAAAACTGTGATAATAATAGATTCGCTATACAAATCGGAATCGATTCAGCGTCTAATGTAGATATTGTGATAATAACATTAATAAGGCCTTGGGTTGCTGCATTTCACAGGTGAAAATCTGATAAGCCCATTACAGCTGTGCATGAATACACATATTAGTTAAATATAGCACAGTCGGTGATGTGGCATGTAGACATGCACACTGCTCCTCGGATTTATGTACATTCATGTGATAGACTGAACGTGTAGACGATACGTATCAGAGAACACTCTGCATTTGAGAATTTAACCACATTAAGGAAGTTTCAAAAATCCACACACACGTTCATGAACGCCGAGTGTTCCTGCATATGCATATCTGTAAATGAATGTAAACCCAAAATACATCTGTGGATCGCCCGACACTTATTTGTGAGTTACGGAACTGATGTGACTTCTTCATATTATCATATTAATCACACAACGAAACAAGGAGGACCTGCTTTGTTGGGATTCTCAGCCACCCACGCGATGGTGATGCCTCCTATCTCAGAGTCACTGAAGCGCAACAGGAACGTCCCATTCGGTTTGGACATCAGCATGTCCTGAGCCTGCTGCTTATTGACGAAACCCAAGATCGCCCTGAAACACACACACACACACACACACACACACACACACACACACACGGAAAACAGAACATTATTAAATAACAAGTGGGGAATGTTTTAATCCATAAAAAAAATGCAATAAAAAAGATTTTTACAGAAAGACATGCTACTGTATAATAACCTATTTATTGATTTATTGGCAATTTGGTTTGCTTTGGAAACAGATTATTTTGCCTGTTTGTGTCCAGTTGCTACTGTAGCTAAAAATGAGTGCGAGAGAAGCACTAAACATTGGGTGATTTTATACAGACATACAATACATCATCAACGCCACACCCTGGAACAGGTGTGCAGGTATTCTGTGTCTTTAAAAAGATTCACAATGTAAAAATCTATATCAAGTCAAACCGGGACTTTAGATTTTTGAAAAATAGTTTCTATGCCATTCATCTGCTCATGAGTCAACAAGTCACAGTTTACCTTGAAACTGAACGTCCCTCATACTGTACGAGGCAACAAACTTAAAAGAGTTTAATCAATGCTGTTAATAGTTTCTTACAGGGATGAGACGCAATTAAAATGAAACCTGAAAACTATTTTGGAATTTAATCTTTCATGAAAATATTTCATTAAATGTAATTAAAATAGTTTTTTTTTAACTGGTTAATACCAGATTTAAGAAAGCACGGCCGAAAAATGTAAAGGTGCCATATTATAGTCCATTTTATCAACTTAACACCAATCTTTGATGTCACCGAATGTTCCAGCTGTAATACAAACTCAGATGATGCATCTCGTAATTTCAAACTTAGATTTGTAGGTTTGCTTACACATACAGTGCTGAGAGATGTAAAGGGTGACCAATAGGATTGATGTATTTTTGCCCAATAGAAGTACCTGTCGTTGACGGGAAAAGAGTTTGTGGAACTTGTTAAAAGAATAAAAACACGCTGTTTCTGTGTATATACACTACCGTTCAAAAGTTTGGGGTCATTTTCTAACTCCATGATGGTTCCTGATTTTTATTTCTTTCTACATTGTA
>JAQMYJ010000008.1:7306891-7320015 GCA_030014305.1 Clarias laeviceps
TGGTTCCACGTAGCTACACTAAAGATCAGTTGGATGGTTCCACGTAGCTACACTAAAGATCAGTTGGATGGTTCCACGTAGCTACACTAAAGATCAGTTGGATGGTTCCACATGTATAACTAAAGAATCATTTGGATAATTCCACATGGATACCCTAAATTTTGTTGTGGATTTGGACATAGATACCCTAAAAAGCAGTCGGATGGTTCTACATGGATACACTAAAGATCAGATGGATGGTTCCACATACAGTACAGTAACTAAACTAAGGATCTGTTTGATGATTCTACATAGATACACTAGAGATAAGTTGGGCGGTTCCATATGAATAACCTAAAGATCATTTGAATGATTCTACATGGATACCATTTAGATTTTTTGTGGATGATTCCACATGGATACCCTAAAGATCAGTGAGATGGTTCCATATAGACACCGTAAACATGAGTTGAGATGGTTCCAAACAGATATCCTGAAGATCATTTGGATGGTTCCACATAGATAGACAAAATATCATTTGGATGGTTCCACATGGATACCAGATACCAGATTCAGTACTCTCTGACTGAACAGTACACTATTGTAAAGGTGTAATGAGTGTAATTCTTCTCAAGGTTTCTCACTCATTTCACTTCAGGGAGATTTCTCTTGAGGAATCTAGGACGAGCTGCAGATAATCAGCAGCCAATCCACTTTGCTCTGGGGAAGACACGATTTCCCTGTGAAGTGCACCGCTTGGATTTGTCACCTTGGCGCTGCGCTCAAAGCTCACTCGGATTTAATCTTGACCCAGATTGAATTGACCTTTTCATAGAAACGAGCTCTTACAGACTACTGCAAAGGTGTGTGTTTTAGAGAGATACAGAATAGACTAGGTACGCAAATTATATTAACGGTAAATTTTCAAACTTGTCCATAAAAAAAAAACAAAGAAAATGCCCTCTTGGGTCAGAATTCTTTTTTCTATTGTCTCTTCAAATCTGAGTTCATCACATGACGTCACATCAACATGGATGTTCATAGGATTAAGAGTAACAGTTCACTGTTTCTAGGAACTATTTATACATCAGTGACCCCAGTTACCAGGCTAGATTAATGCTTACAAAAGAGCAACATGAAGGTCAAAACCAACGAAAACAGCTTAGGCGTTTAAACGCATCTTGGTGACGTACCGCTGCCTAAATTGCACTTAATGATTGAAGGGTGGACTTTGGATTCCTTTTACTAAATGAAAATCATTAGTCCGTGATGCCCCTGTCCAATATTAAGTGAGCGCTAATCACCGTTTTCCTGACAGTTAGCAAAAAAAAGCTAATTATGCTTGGCGTGAGTAGGAAATGATTGCTTCTGGTCTAACAAAGAGGCTTTAAAATACGTTCATCCATCAAATCCATCGAATTAAGTGAAAAATAAAATAAAATAATGAGGGTTTTAGCGTGCACTCTGACGTTTTATACAGTGAATTTATTGTCTTTGTGGAATAGGAGGTTATTTTTTCCTACCGGCAAAACATGCATTCAATCTGACGTTTTTCTCTATACTTTCCACACAACGTCAGTCTGTGCAGTGAGACTGGAAGCTAATCACATAAAGTTCATTAGATACCTGTAGGTAGTTTAAATCAGACCGGTACTTTTGATTGTGCCACATCACTGAGAGTAAAATCTACACTTAATAATCCCAGCTACACTGCAATGCACTTATCCAACTGTTTCACAATGGCTTGGACACCATTGAGGAAAAAGGTTTTGCCTGCTTCACGTCTGAAACCCTGGCCTCCCAGGAACTCCTTCAATGGTCCAAACATGTGGAAATGGCATGACGCGAGGTCCGGACTGCGCAGGGATGTGGCAATGACTCCCACGTTCAAGCGGTGTTTGTGAATGATTCCGCCAGATAGTGAAAGGTTATCAGTTGATTCTCAAGGACCAGGCGTTCCACACGCTAAATGTTCAAAGGAACGACTGCATCGGGCTCCGACGAGGTTCCTCATTCACGGACGTACGGCCTGCTTTAAAACGTTTGCACAATTCAAATGTTTCACTGCAGCTAAGAGTCTCATCACTCTACCTTGCTTAAAGTCTTCCGTAAATGTCATTTGACTCTCCGTCTTCATTTACCAAAAATTTCCACCACGAGTCCCGGTTTGACTCGAACGGCCCTTGTTTTTATTGCCAGTAATAACATTATTATTATGATATAATTTTTATATTTATCGTTATTTCTTATACTTGTATAGTTAGTATACTCGCTATAACATTAATAGTATTGTTTTTGATTGATGTAATTAACAAAAATAGTTTAAACGTCAACCGCCTTTGTTCACAAAAAGTCAAACGAAAACAAAGAACAGGAACAAATACGGTAAAACCGTGACAAGTCAGCTCAAAAGAAAGACGAGTTAGCAAATTATTTAGCCAAAAAAGTGAACACACACACACACACACACACACACACACACACACACACTCCAGGACAAAAAAGAAAAAAAAAAAAAAAAAAAACAATCCACTTCAGTGATGTTTCACTTGAGAAGTGACGGAAAGTCGGTTCAGTGCGTACATGACGCGTCACACCGAAACCACTGATGTGAACTTGGAACTGGAAGTGGAACGATTCAGCTTCATGACGGTTCTGTTCGATAACAATTAATTCATAATTAATTAATTATATATATATATATTTTCCCGCCACTAGTGCGTTTATACTCGATGTCAAGGCGCCGGTCCATAGAAATAAATAACTCCACTCGACTCAGACACACGTTTTTTCATTCAAAAAGGAAACTAGCAAATATGGCCGCCTAAAGCAGGAACGTAACCGCATGCATAGCTCCGCCTCTTCCTGACCCGTATCACCACGATACACAATACACACACACACACACACACACACACACACACACACATATAAATACATATAGACGATTTCCTAGCAATACTATCACTCCTACACATAAAACACACCACCAATTTCCAGTAACCACACAGACACATGCGCACACATACACACGTACGCTCGCAGGTATGTGCGTGTTATTTGTATGACAACACAGACATGTGAACCGTAAATTTCCAGTTAACTAACCACACAGAAGAGCAGCCGTTTCCAGTCGACGCTGCTTTGTTGTGGGCTGCGGTGGTCTGCTAGCTGAACCCGCGCTCTCCGTGCAGAAAAAGAACCCGAGGGCTCAGGACTGCCCGGCTATTTAACTTAATCTTACTATCACTTTCTGTTTGACTCAAATGCTTCTGTGTTTCTTCTTATATCCTTTTTTTCGGCTGTTCCATATAGTATATACGCCTAAACGCCGTATACACACACACACACACACACACACACTCTCGCACACAACTGCTGACTTACCACTCGTCCTCAGTCCTGTGTTACCATGTACGGGGAGCGACTGAAGAGAAGCTCAGTGAAACCTGAAAGAAAGAAAGATGGAAAGAGAAAAAGAGAGAAACAGACAGACAGAGAGAGAGAGAGAGAGAGAGAGAAAAAAAAAAGTCATCAGTTGGGTCTGACTTAACCGCAGATCCTCTAATGTCTAGACATATACAAAACACACACATGTATGTACAATACACAACATACAACACAGACCCACAGATTTAAGAATGAGAATCTGTGCTCACATCAGGGTCACACCAGACAGAGACACTTTTACTTCCTGTCTCTCGTCTTCCTCTCTCTCTCTCTCTCTATCTATCTCTCTCTTATTTTCTGTCAGTCGTTTATTCATCCTTGCTATAGTGAATCCAATATAAAAATTGCACAATGCTGACACAAAGATGCGTACAGCGAGAAAGTTAAATAGAAATAAAGAAGTTCATATTCAGTACATTGCGTAAAAGGTTTAACGAGTCGGTGTGTAATGAAGCCGCAGCCGGCTCACGCCGGCTAAACGTGCAGTGTAGCTAATTCTGTGACAAAGGGTAATCAAATATGAACCGAGCACCTTGTAAAGCCTGGCCTTGTTGGAACAAGGTGTTAGTTTAAAACGTAGCCTTTCATCTTTAGTGAAAAAAATTATAAAAAAATACTCAAGATTTAATTGACAAATCAGAAAATCAGGTTTGAAAACAATTACACGGGTACCGCCGTTATCTCACAGCGCTAGTGTGTGCGGTTCATTCCTGACCTTGGGTTACTCTCACACACTCTCCCCATGTATATACTGTATTTACATACTGTATATAGGGCTTTCTTTCAGGCCCATGAAGTTCCTCTCAAAAAACTTGCCAGTAACTCTACTATATGCTATGATAAATGTTATCATATTCCTGTACACTCAGGAATATATATATATATATATATATATATATGTAAAGAGTACTTGGATTACTTTTTTGATGTAACGAGTAATCTGATGCATTAGTTCCGCCATTTAAGTGCTCAGTTATTTAATTATATTTTTTAAAATATAACCCTTTATTTAGACAATTTATGTAATCCGTGAGGCAGACAGCAGTGATTCCATTAGTGTGTGTGTGTGTGTGTGTGTGTGTGTGCGCGCGCGCAAGTCGTCCTACAAGCCCCGCCCCCGATAACCCGTCCTCCTCTGTTATTCCTGCTGTTAGTAGTTAACAGATTATGGGCCAAACTTCACTGAGTGATGATGGTAGAATAATTATAAAGGTCTTGACTAAAACAACATGTATGAGGAATCACAAAGGATTCATCATTTTCTGCAATGGAAAAGTACTTTAACTAGTTACTTTTATCAGAAAGTAACGCTGTAATGTAACTGATTACTTTTTATTTTATTTTGTAATGTAATTAGTAAAATCCCCCAACACTGTACATATATATACACACTCACACACACACACACACACACGGTGCGTTCCTGAGATAATCTCCAGATCCACAATGACCCTGATCGGGATACAGAGGTTAGAGAACACGCTCGACATTTCTGTCCTGGTGACTAAAGGCAGTGATTCCCAAATCATTTCGGGTCTGTGAAACATCATTTTGTTAACCAATTATTATTCAAATGATATTAATCATGGCCTTCCTATAAATAGTGGCATATTTCAAGTATGATTTTATGAGAATAAGTTCAATCCGAACCTGTATAACTCCGTACAACACGTTTTTGCCTGTACTGTACATGCAGCTCACGTGTTAAAGACTTTGACTTACAGTAAGTAAAAAAAGTTAATTAGGAATAAAAACAGTGGAACTTATTTTATTGGTCAACTGATGCCTTAGCACCTTCCCGGCACTTTAAATACGATACAAGTCAGGTCGACTCTATGGCTCACGCGTACAGTATTCGTTGTGAAAATAAAAATCATGAATGAGCATGATTGGAGATCACTTCAACGCTTGGTGAAATTGCATCATACAAATGGACAGTGGGAAAAAAAAAAAAAGTACTGGAGATATGTTTAACACTCACTCATCATCTATACCGCTTAATCCTGTATTCAGGGTCGCGGGGGTGCCTGGAGCATATCTCAGGAGGCTTAGGGCACAAAGCGTGGTACAATCCATCGTAGGGCATACACACACACACACACACACACACACACACTCACACACTCATTCACACAATTAGCCTTAGCTGCATGTCTTTGGAGCACCTGGAGTAAACCCACCACGCATGGCAAACTCCATGCACACAGAGACGGGAATCGAGCCTGGACCCTGGAGGTGCAAGGCGACAGTGTTAACCTACGTATGTTAAACACTTAAAATAAAAGTATGGGCCACTGAGTGGCGCCTATCATCTGGAGATCGCGAGTTTGATTCCCAGGTGATGCTGTAACCTCTCGCAGCCGGAGGTCTCGAGAGAGCTGATTGGCCGAGCTCTCTCAGAGAGGAGGGATGAGAGGTACTTCGTGCTCCCACATTAATCACGGCTCTACATTCAATCAGGGGCGTCTGTGAGCTCGCAAGCGGAAGAAGCGGATAGCACTGTCCTCCGAGTGTGTTACGCCGCCCCCAACGGTGTGTGAGCGAGCAGTTCGAAAAGATGCGGTCGGCTGGCGTCACGTGGTTCAGATGAAACACGTGATAGTCTTCGGCCCTCCCGACTGAGTGGTAGTAGTAGCCTTAGTGTGGGAGGAATTGGACACGACTAAATTAGGGAGAAAATCGGGGAAAAATCCCCCCTCCCACCAAAAAAAAAGTATGTTACATCAGTTTATTTGCAACAGCGGTGCGCGCAAAAATGTGTGTCCCGCTTGTGATTTGCACGAAAGAAGAGCAGCGTGCACTGATTTTTATTTTCGCTCCATCACATTTTGACCCGTTTGGTCCCCTGAAAGCAGCCCTACGAGGACGAGGATTCCCTTCGTGGCTCTCGCAGCTCTGCCTAAAAAAAGATTTTATGAAGGAATACGAAGGCTTGTTGACGATATGGACGAAGTGTGTCGAAAAGCAAGGATCGAAAAATGATGGTTTTGTCTCTTTTCTGAATGTTAATAAAAAATACAGCTGATAATTTTTGCATTGAGATTAATTACACATTAATCACACTGTATAATGTTAAAAAATAAATAAAAAAAGTCTGTTAGTGCAAATAAAGCTGAGTGAAGTCTTTTAGACCGTTCCTTTGTTTTGCTTCCAGAAACATCTGGATTCAGGATTTTTGTGAATAACAGGATTACGGTGATTTGCATACACAACCGTTAAAAGAGAAATCGCTGTGGTAACTGATGCTACTGTTTGTGCTTTTGTGGTCGATGGTGACAGTTGACAAAGCGGAGTGAGAACACACTTACACACTTCGATCATGACCTCACTGATGCTAGGATTAGGACTAAAGGCCAGACTTATGTAATCGAGAATGAGACTGTGTATATGTGTATGTATGAGTGTGAGAGAGAGAGAGAGAGAGAGAGAGAGAGAGAGAGATAGGCCGAGAGTGATCCGTGCATCTGTGTGCGTGTGTGCGTGTGTGTGTGTGTGTGTGTGTGAGTTGTACAAAGACAAGAGCTCATGTGACAACCGGAACAGAAGTGTAAGATGCGAGCGGAAGTGAGAGCGATGTACTGTATGTCTGAGGACAAAACTGAGGGAAAAAAAAAACATACACACACACACACACACATGCAGACTTTAAACCACAAACCATTTTCTAACACACACATGCAGTATCCCCGTCCCCAACCACTGGCTCTCTGCAATAATACACACAAACAGACAGACAGACAGACGTTGTTCTCTCTCTCTCTCTCTCGCTCTCTGTGTCTCTCGCTCTCTGTGTCTCTCGCTCATACACAGCACACAAATCAAACAATATTCACGAGCAGTAAATATATGAAGGTCCCTGCAGCCAACTAATCACACACACACAAACACACAATTCATTATGGATAAACAAAGTTTTAGGCTTAATGTTTAGTGACCCTGAGAGAGAGAGAGAGAGAGAGAGAACACCAGAGAGCCAATTATCAGAGAGAGACAGAAAACCTCACAGAGGTAAAGAGACATAACAATAAAAGAGAAGGAGGGAAGAAAGGAAAGAGAATGTGACCGCCTGAGACAGAAGAAAAGGAGAGAGAGAGAGAGAGAGAGAGAGAGAGAGAGAACAGCAGAAAGAGAGGGAAACAGCAGATAGAGACAGAAAAGAGACAAAAGAGACAAGACAGAGAGAAAGCTGGAGGGACAGAGTGACAGAGAGCCCGAGATAGAAGGAGACCAAAAGATAAGGAAAAATGAAGAGAGACAGAGAAACAGAGAAAGAGACAAAGAACAGTAAAGGTGAGGAAGAGAGAGAGAGAGAGAGAGAGAGAATGTGAGAGATGAATAGCTGAGAGGGAGACAGACAGAAAAAACAAGGGAGAGAAAGAGAGAGAGGAGTGGAATATGAGAGAAAGACAGAGAGAGAAAACACCAGATACTGTAGCGAATTATCGGAGATAGACGAGACAAAGTGAAAGATGGTGGGAGGAGGCAACACATAGATAGATAGAAATAAAGATGGAGAGAGACAGAAAACAAGAAAAAAAGACAGAAAACAATAAAAGAGAGGGAGGGAAAGAATGTGACAGCATGAGACAGAAGAATAAGAGAAAGGGACACATGGAGAGAAAGAACAGCAGAGAAAGAACAGCAGAAGGAGAGATTAAAAATAAAGACAGAGACAGAAGAGAGAAAGATGACAGAGAGGCTGAGAAGGAGACAAAACAACGAAACAGAGAAAAATGGAGCGAGACAGAGAAACAGAGAAAGAGACAAAATACAGTAAAGGAGAGGAATGGAGAAAGAGAGAGAAGGAGAGACAGAGAAGGTGAAAGTGTGAGAGATGAATAGCTGAGAGGGACACAGACAGAAAAAACAAGGGAGAGAGGGAATTAGAGACAAATGAGGAATGAGAGAGGCAAAAAGACAAAGACACTGTAAGATAGAGAGATAGAAGGAGACAATAATAGAGAGAGACCGGAAAACCAGAAATATACAAAAAAAAGGGAGGAACAGGGAGTGAGAGAGACGAGGACAGACAGAAAGTTGAGACAGACTGTCACGTCAATAAACCTGAACTGAGAGAGGTGCAGTGAGAAGAGGAACTGAGAGACAGATGGAACCTCGTCTCCGTTCTTTCTCTCTCGCTTCTCTGGCACAAGAGAGGAAACATGGAAAAGGCAGAAGAACAGGACAATCGATGCTGGGACACTTGTTTTCTCTGTCTGATAAATCAATGTGTTTTTCTCCTTCATGAAAAAAAAAAACTTTTCCCTTTTGCCCTGCCTCTGCAAAATGAGACGCAGCAAAAGAAAAGGAGACACGACACACACACGCACACACACACACAGGTCAGAAAGGGGAAACACAAAACACAGTAAAATCTTGATCACGGCATTCACACACACACACACACGTTTCCTGTAATAAATCCCTCCTCTCCGCACATGGCGTGATCTCCGCTATGGCGAAAGCTGCTTTCTTTTGTTTTGGTCACGTGTACATGTGTAGTTTTTTTTTCTGACATGAGCAGCGTCATAAAACGATTCTGTCTCACCAGTGATCAGTTAGAAGCTACATCTAAAATGAAACTGAGGTGGATCTCTCACTGGCCACTTCATTAGGTACACCTGTTCACCCGGTTGTTAACGCAAATCTCTAATCAGCCAATCACATGACGGCTACTCGATGGTTTTAGGCGTGTGGACACGGTAGAAGAAAATCTACTAAAGATCAAACCGAGCATCAGAATGAGGAAGGAAAAGGTGATTTAAGTGACGCTGACAACGTAGCATGGTTGTTGTTGGCGTCAGACGGGGTTTTTTTTTTTGTATTTCCAAAATTGCTGATCAACTGGAATTTTTTTTACACACGACCTCAAACTGACCTTGCGTGAAGCTGTCATGTCAATTTGGACCAGAATGTCTAAGGAATGTTTCCAGCACCCGTGATGAATCTACGCGCAACCATTAGCAGTATTAGCAAGGTGTACCTAATAAAGTGGCCAATGGCTGTATTTGAATGAAAAATGCGCCTCCAAGTGGCCGATCTTTGACCACTTAGACACACTGACATCATTGTAAGATGAACTGCATTATGCTAATGGATGAAGCTTGTGCTACAGTATATCAGCAGATACAGAAGCTTTTTGTTGCATCTTTTACCTTTTATCTCTCATTCCTTTAGGCTACTTTCACACTAGGCATGATTGCTTCCCGGGTACAAGTGCGCCCCCTATCCACGCAGGAATTCTGTTTAAGCAATAATCTTCCTTCCTGCCAATCGTCTGTTCCACACTCCAGGCCAGTAGGAGGCAGTACTGCACCGAAAGACCACACATTTTCTAAAGTGCGTTCTGCGTTCCAATTGACCTGAAGTGCCCTCAACAGCGAAACTGCTCAGTTCAACGGGTCCTCTTCATTTCACCGGAAAAGAGAATGAAAAATTGCCCATCAGTCACTGCTTCTCGCTGAAACCGAAAGGAGCTTGAAAAAGTATTTATGTATTTATTATCATTGTTATCGAAGTCAACATCATATTAATAGGATGCTACTCATTTTATTTAAATTTAATTAAAGCCACAATGTCCTTAGTATTATATAGGGTAGTAATCTGTAAAAAATAAATAAATTAATAAATCTCTGCACATCTTGTAAATGAATCAAACCATTAATTTACAAGTTTCATAATGGTATCGGTTTTAGTTTCTATAAATATTCAATATTTAACATCGGCTGTATGAAATTTGCCATGGCAGCAGCGACAGGTATCCGAGGTGCCTATGTTACCATGGTAACGCACGTAGGCAGTGACGTCTGCGCCGGTGCAGGGTGCATCGAGGGATGCGCCCTTAACCGACATTATTTCTAGCTACATGTGTTTATCCTCACTTGTGTTTTTTTTTTTGAGTATGGATTATCTGTGTTTGTTTTTGCAGCTTGGGTTATGACCCCAGAGATGGACTATGACTCTAGTTATCGGATTGTCCATAACAATACAAACAAAACACTGAGTATACGTGCTTGCCTTCTGCCTCGTCAGCCAGAAAGTTACCATGGTAACTTACTGGCTGACTGGCCGATATATATCAGTTACGTCATTACGTATTTTCGCATTTGACGCGGGGCAGCACGGTGGCTTAGTGGTTATCACTGTCGCCTTGCGCCTCCAGGGTCTGGGTTCGATTCCCGCCTCTGTGTGCATGGAGTTTGCATGTTCTCTCCACGCTTGGTGGGTTTCCTCTGGGTTCTCGGGTTTCCTCCCACAGTCCAAAGACATGCACATAAGGTGTAGAATTGCCGTTCTCAAATTGCCCGTAGTGAGTGTGAATGAGTTTCCTGGAATAGACTTCAGGCCACCTGCGACCCTGAATACGGGATTAAGCGGTATAGATATATACAATAAGTGAGCATGTGAGGCGGTAAAATGTTGCAGTTCCGCCCTAATCCTATAGGTGGTGTTGTGTAAACTCACACACTGGAAGGAAGCACAGGTGTCCTACAGTGTGTGGTAGGGGCAACTTACAGTATTTGTTAAGTTTGTTTAGAATTGTAATGAAATCTGAAAGAATTTAAAAAATCTGTTATTTATGTATTAAATTGTGGTACGTATAGAATCGCAATGCGAATCCAATTGGCACCCAAGTATCGTAATAAATTCGTATCGTATTGCCAGGACGAATAACGGCAGCACAAGTGTTACTAATATACCTAGTCATGAACCGGAATGATGTAGCTGAGGTTGAGAAACTGTCAGCGGCAAAATACACACACATTGCGAGAACACTCGCTCTGTAGTAACAGGACCTCTGTTTGTCTGGGGATTTCCCAGTGTTTTGTGTTTTTTCTGACGGCATAGTGGTAGAGCTCATGTTTAATAATAATCATAAATATTAAAAATAACCCTTCTTGTTTATCTTACACCCACTTCATGTTGAAATCAAAATACAGATACGGACGTAGAGAGTTTTCCTCAAAACAATCAAGCGGGGCAGTTTCCTCCGAACGGTCCAATCTTGATCCTAACTTTCTGCGTTGTTTAAACGCCGTATCGCGCCATAATACAACAAATTTTTTGGACTGCACAAAAAAAAATGAAGGGAATGCTTAGTCCCAGTTTGACTCGAACATACACATACATAAACATACACGGACAAGGCGTGTTTTCGAGACAAAACCCAGGACTAATTCTTCCTTTCATTTTTTGAAGGATTGTATTTATATATATAGTACGAGGGTGAGTCAAAAATTATCTGCACTCCACTGCTTGTATTTTAATAAACTTTTCGAAAAGACAAATATATAATTTTTGGACATAATCTCCTTTCTTTTCCATCTGTCAACAAACTTTCGTGATCCCTCATTAAAAACGTTTTAGGCTGAGCTGCGATTCGCGAATGCATTGCTGTCTTCACCTTTATGTCCATGTAAGGCTGCTTTTAGGAGACCAAACAGGTGAAAGTCTGATGGAACAAGATCACTACTACAGGGAGGATGCTCTCAAAACTCAGTCATCTGCTTTTAGGCTTGAGCTCTTCGATAAGCGTCTCGCTGTCATGAACACTGTTGATCGTTGAACCTTTCTCCTGATAATGTTCCAATACTGACCCTCAAATCACAAGTGGGACGTCCATTTTTGCTCGCACCGCAGTTACAGATAAACTGATGTAACACATTCACACCTGCACAGCACTGACTGGGGAGACGGTAGCCTTGTACAGAAAAGCGCTGATTAGATCAACAGAAGTTTTAATCAACAGGATCATTTCTTTAATAATTACATACTGTGCACGACTGTTGGATATTTTACAGCCATAAAGTGAAGAGTTTGTGCATACGTACCGTATAATTAATCATCATTACACATCTGATTAGCCGTGTTGTCTGATGCCGCAGCCAGATCCTACAGTAGGTGTGTGTGTGTGTGTGTGTGTGTGTGTGTGTGTGTGTGTGTGTCTCTCTATTTGTGTTCCAACAAATAGTTTCATGTCTAAGCCTTAGCGATTCACTTCAAGATAAACCTACTCCGTCCACCGGTACCATATAAATAAATAAATAAATAAATACACAGTATAATTGAATAATTTAAACCCGCCATGGATGTTTAGTTTATGAGCTTTCTAGGGAAAAGCCGACTAATTAAATACGCCAGTCTGGCACAGAAAACCACTGGAGTATGAGCTGAACCAAAACCAAGCGAATAAACCCCATCGGTCTGTCTCTACACTCTCTCTAAACAAACTAATTACTGGTACGATGACAAACTTCCTGTCTGAGGTACAGTAACCATGGCGACCAGCACGCTTCTTAGCAAAAATCGCCATGGGTACCTCTAATCTCGATTACCATGGAGACCAGGAGCATGCTGAAGAAGGTGTGTTAACCTCGAGAATGAATGTCCAGCATGAGGCAAAGACACACACACACACACACACACCACTCCTGATTCTATTCCAAGGACAACATTTAGCATTGCCCAAAGCATTTAACAATAATTAAATAAAACCGCTGCTCACCAAAAGTGTGTGTGTGTGTGTGTGTGTACGCACACACACACACACACACACACACACACACACTCATTGCCTTCCTTTTCAAGCTTTATAAATAACACTTAAACAGCTGAGTGTAAAATTAACACACACACACACACACACACACACACACACACACACACACACACACACACACACACACACACAGAGC
>JAQMYJ010000008.1:7330160-7346869 GCA_030014305.1 Clarias laeviceps
TTTTTTGACCTTGCATACATGTAAACCTGTTTTAAGAGACTCATAAAGCAATATTAGCAACCTTTAAAATGGCATAAAAGGGGCACTTTAAGGTTTATTAACTCAAGAGACTTTCAAGTTGTGCTGTTTTCATGAGTGTAAACAGATGGTGTAAGATGAACTATGCATGGTTTACACTCATAAAAACAGCACAACTTGAAAGTCGACTTGAATAGTCTTTTACTAACAGTAAAGCAATTTCCTCAAGACGACATTTGATTAAGAAATCATTCTGAATGCTATTTATAAAAAACTCTTTTGTTGCTTTATATGCAGCTACACCAAGGGGTTTCTTTTCACATACTACAGATTACATGTTGATGAAATATTTACTGAGAAAAAAATAGCAAATAATATAAAAATCTCTCTATAAATAAATAAATAAATAAATAAATAATAATAATAATCTGTCAATACACTAAAACAGGCTAAAACTGTTGCACAGCGTAGGGGCAATGCAGCAGCACTGAGATCAATTTCAACATTTTTTTTTTAACTCTGAGAAAAGTGTGCAAGAGGAACAAAGGTCTTTCACAACAGGAGCACATAAGAGAGAGACATGCACATGGGGCCATGCTTTTATAGCAAGGTGCAGGGGAAATGTTCCTACAAGGACAGGAATAATTACTGTAGAAAAAAATTGCTGCATTTGCTTTCAAAATGGACCGCACCTACAGTATCAAACGTTTAAAAAGTATTATTAATCTCCATTTAAGGCTTATTAATATTTAACATAGCTACATTATATGTCATGAATTATTTTTGGATCACATATATATCATATATTTTTGATCAAATCAGCCATTCTGATTTTTTTTTTTTTTTTTGAGATTATTATTATTATTATTATATATTACCTTTATTACCTTTCCTTAGATAACAGTTGTGAGCAACTGTAACCTAGGATAAGCAATTTCCCTCTGGGATTAATAAAGTTCTTTGAATCTTGAATCTTGAATTCTGTGTGAAACATTATGTGATGTATTGTGCATGTCATGCTAACAGCTAGCTTCATTTCTCTCGGGTTCAGGAAGTGTTCCTGCAAACCAACCGAAATGTTCCTGATTCTGAAAGAAGAAACCACAAACAGCCAGACTGCACCTCGGCTAATGGGAGCAGTGGCGCTGATGTTGGCATCACATGCGATCTCTTTAAGACCAGAGCCCAGCTTCCCTTTCAAAGCCCCTAACATTGTGTGTGTTCTTGTGCGTCAATTTATTTGCTTTCACTTCCTTCGTCAGCGAGCAGTTAAGCTGCATTTAGACGCAAAATTTACACTTCCTGGACAAAAAAAAAAAAAAAAAGAGTCACACACTCTGCCCAACAGGATTGTAAAGTGGGCACTATGCATGATGGGTGCATCGCTTCCTTTGAGCCTCCGTTTTTAGATCTGGAAGAGAGTTAATCTGGGCCCATCAGACTACATGATTTTTTCCATTCCATTCTTCGTACTCCGTTAGCGTCCATAATAATTGTGTTTTCTCATTGTGACGCAGCTGTTTAGTCTCAGTCCTCGGAGAAATGCTCTTACTGTCACTATTAAACATACTGTAGCTATAATTTCCATTGCAGAGTTTTTACAATGCAACTTCACCAAGCGTTTAAGTCATCTCTGATCTCTATGTTTTAAATTCTGTTTGAAAACTGGACCAGAAACCAAGAATCGTCCCTTCATCTGAGACTAAAAAAATTAATAAATAAATAAATCATATAACTCAACTTTAGACCGTTTTTTTTTTAGAGCATTAAAATAAAGATGAGTCTTCTGCATGTATGTATACAGTATGTTATTTTCAGGAATTCTCTAATCATGCCTTTCCATCAATGCATTAAAACATCTTTCGAAACTGGTCTGAATTTCCAATTCCGCCCTGATTAAGCCCAAACCGTCGCCCTTTCCATTAACGCTCTTGTACTTTACGAGACCGCAGCGCTCAACAGCTTCCTGTAATCTTATCTTGTGTACAGCTAGTAGTAATAGCATGAATCATTTTTGTGTTCCAGCTTCCAAACACTTACACCATACGTTTCGTGCAATCATGGACTGGTGGTAATGAAATCGGCACTGAAATCGGTTCACCAGTCATCGAATGGTGTCTATGGGCTGTGCTTATGGACAAACATCCCTCGTTTCCACAGTTCTAGGAAATCCATTAGTGTTTGATAACAGTGCAGTCTTGGATAGATGCATCCATGATATGCTGGTGCCATTTGTAAAATTTAACAAAAATCAAAAAAAAAAAAAAAAAAAAAAAAAAAAAAAAAAAACACCACAATACCAGGAAGGCGAACCCAAATGTTTACTTGGAGCTCATCTTATCTCAGCACACATTACAGTACATTTGATCATCTCCATTATTGAGATGGATGGCAATAAAAATGTCCAATAAATTGATTCATGGATCATCTAATTTACTTGGAATGAGTCATAAATGTGAACCCGTTAGCACAGACCCAAGCTGTGGACCATCAATCCATGCTTTTCTTACACCGACTCGAGTTTTCTTTAATAAACTTAGACTGTGTTAGATACAAATATGGGTTTAATTCATATTTATTTGACACAAAGTCAAAGCTCTTTCTGTGCAATGATGATACAACTGACTGATCACCGTCATCCATCTATTAAATGCTGAAACCAACTTATATATGGCATTAACAGTTGCTAGTGTCAGTTTTCCTAGAGAGAGAGAGTTTAGAAAAATGTAAAATGATTGAATGACTGATGTTGATATTGAAATATTCCATCCATCCATCCATTTAGAAACCTTTGTAGTCCAACAAGGGACAGTGGAGGCCAATGGTGACCATTGTATTTATTCCCATTTGTACAACTGTGGTAGTACCTCAGGTCAACATTCAAACACACATTTATATTCTACATGCAATTTGGAAACGCCAATAAGCATAATTTGCATGCTTTTAGATTGTGGGAGGAACCCGGAAGAAACCTGGAGGTACAAGACGACAGTTACCACTAAGCCACCGTGTCGCCATTGAAATATTAGTGAAAACTAAATCAATTATATTCCCATTCACAGTATTAATAAGAAGTCCTAGTTCTCTATATAATCCCCAATTCACTTATCCCAGCGTTTCATTAGTGCTTGGAAACCATCAAGGTAGAAGGTTTTCTGAGTACGCCAGAGCCATGATAAGACTGCCGGCTTTATGTCTGAAAACCTGGATGAATTGCCAGATGAATTCGTCGCCAGATGAATTGGGCAATCAGGCAGGCAGGAGAGCGAATGTTAACAGAGTTGAACTTCTATGCAAATGTAAATGCGGGGGAAAAAAAATCCTTTACCGTTAATTTAATAGTGCTTTAAAATGGAGCAAGTGAATTTGCCCACTTCTGCCGAGTTGCAAGGTTCATAACCCTGTCTGCTCCAGGGGCGCCGTATAATGGCTGACGCTGCGCTCTGACATGCGAAGAATGTTTTATATTTAAATTTAAATAATTTTAATTTTATATTTAAAAATTAATAAAGTATGTGCAGTAATGTATACAGTATGTGACGAATAAAATATATATATATAAAGTATATTTATATAGGCAAAGAAAGACACACACATGTACACGTCTTATTATCCTTAGTCATTTATTATGCTTATTTATCCTTATAACATTTTATTGATTCTTATTCCCACTAAATCTAATCCTAATGCCAACCTTAACCTGACAAATGTTCTCACAAATTCAACATGAGCAGGGCTTCCTATCCGTTCTGTATATAAAACCTAATAAAAATAATACGAACACACTCGCAGTCACACACACACACACACACACACACACACACACACACACTCCTGCCGATCAGTCAGCCTATGCTGGATTTGACAACATGCCGTACTCTGACCTAATTGAGCCTACATGCCTTTCTAAAACCCCTCCTCTCCTTTCACACACACACACACACACCTCTCCTCTGGGAGTGGGTGACCTCACACTCCCAGCACCATCTGGCGAGGTTGCCAGAGCACACAAACACGCACTTCTCTAAAGTACACACTCCAATGCCTGGAGAGCGCTGAGAGCAATGACACAAAAGGCCGTTCACTCACAAACACCATTTCCAAAAACTGATCCGAAAAAAAGAAGAAGAAAAAAACGCGTCCTTTTTTTTTTTTTTTTAACACAAACTCCACAAAACGAACCACCATAATAGGAGTTTGTCTCCAAGCCATAGCCTGCAGACTTATGATATGTGAAATATGATTCTATATAAAACTATGATTCAGATGGTCAGGAAAGCGACAGCACTGAACACATCCCAGGATCAAAGAGTGAGCAGATGGATGCGTGTGTGTGTTATGTGTGTTTGTGTGAGTTTCAGGGTAGGTTCTGATAAAGATCTCAGACTTTTGTTCACCCTTTCGCGTTATCCTACATGCTACTTTTTACTCTAGATGTCTGCTAGTGATGGGAAGTTTGAATCATTTTAGTGACTCGGTTCTTTGAATCTTGTTCATCAAAATGAATGAATCTTTTTTTGAGTCATTTAGTTCATTTCGTTCTTTTGATCAGAAATAAAATAAAATGTTGCATTTTCAATAAAAAGACCCCCAACATAGTTCCAGTAATTAAAATATTACAATGCAGCTAAATATAATAAACAGAATGAGTAACTCACCTCTTATATCTTCTGGTCCGAGTCGTTCGTTCTTTTGAATCTATTGCACCGCATAGCGTCTATGGGACTCATGTGACAAAGGAACGAACGACTCAGAGTATAAGGGTCATTGTGAAAGAATCGCTTAATTCTGTTTCCTGTACATAACATATGGAGGTTTTGCGATGATTCGCGCATGTGCGCCCAGTAGAAAATGAATGAATCACTCTCCGAGACGACTCGTTCTTCTGAGTCACGTTAAAGAATCGTTCAAAAGATACGAATCGTTCATGAACGACTCATCACTAATGTCTGCTGTGTGTCTTGCCACTTGTGATGTGTCTGTCCACAATGGAGGACGTTTCAATCACAAAATCCTGAGTTTCTGTGATTGAAACATCCTGTGTGTGACAGACTTAATAAAATGAAAATAAAATATTTTCTCGGTTTTTTTTTTTGTTTGTTTGTACCCTCGATATCATTGCTGTTCTCTGTCGGACATGATTAAGGGTAAAGCGTTCGTGTGCAGTAAGGTGCTGCAGCTGTGTGTCCGGTCTCATAACGTAAGCTCCGTTCAAAGAAGGAAGATCTCCTCATATGTCTGTGTTTAGTGACAATAACTGAATTTAAACACAGCTGTCTGCATTACAAAATATGTTGAAGCATCACACGTCTGTGTGTGTGTCTAGGTTTGACTGGTTGTAAATTGGTATATAGATAAATGACGAACGCGAAGCTGACAAAAAAAAAGAGCAATAACACATGCGAGAGAGCAAGAGAGAAAGAGAGAGAGAGAGAGAGACTTTATTGTTACTTGCTAATTACTAAGGAATTTAGCACATCTGGGTTAATCAACGAAATGGTCAGATGTTACAAAGCAGACATGAAAGGAAGAACTGTTTCTATCAGCGATGTGAATTTTCAGCAGGTGGCACTATGGCTTAGTGGTTAGCACCTCCAGGGTCTGGGGTCGAATCCCACCTCGAGGTTTGTACAGTATGCATGGAGTTTGCATGTTCTCCCCATGCTTGGTGGGTTTCCTCCCGGGGTTTCCTCCCACAATCCAAAAAACACGCAGAATTCCCAAATTGTCTCCTGGGATAAGGTCCCAAGTGACCCTGTTTACACGATAAAGCGGTATAGACGTTGAGTTGACGTTGTCTCAAGCAGATAGATTCCTTCCAGGCCCAATAATTTAAATGTAATGTCTTAATCAACCTGATAATCTTCTGATAATCTTCACTAAAGAACAATAGGTGGCGCTCATGAACGAAGAAGGAGAGGAAGTATTTACAAGCACTCCGAGTGTACGTTAGATACAATGAGTATTTTAAAATATTGTATGTGGTGTGCTGCAAGAGTCTAGACGTCTTTAAAACAAGATGCGATAACTGACAACGTGCTACAGGTGGTGAGCCACAATCTTACCCGAGGTTCATCATGACTCAAAGTAATCAAAATTGATGAGAACGGCCAGTTGGCTTAAAAGACAGAGAGGGGGAGAAAGAGAGACAGAAAAAACCCAGATACTACCAAGAAACTAAACCTCTATGTATTAAAGTCTGAATGCTGGGGAAAAAAAACACATGGGAATGTACCAGTTGTGAAATTCTGGTCATTACCAATAACAACTTTTAAAATAATTATTTGGCCTACATCCGATGCCAATTATTACTCCTGTTGTGCCAGAGAAACAAATCAATCTTCATTATAAATAAATACCTAAACTGTTTTAAACTTCAATACACAATCTTTTTTTCAATTTATGAAACAATCTTTAATATAACCATCTTTCTTTTAAAAAAAAATACATCTTTCAAAATCTCATTTATCCTCCTATATAGCTACAAGATTTTTTAAAATACTTATATATCCCATCAAAAATGTAGGTAAAACAAAAAATTAAATGTAAAAGCGATTAAACAAAAAACAAAATAGTGGATTCTGGCTTTATATGTCACTAGAGCATCTCTTACCGACCAAATCTTATTTGGCTGATCAATTTCCGAGATGGTGAAATAATCCAACTCACTCACTTCATCGCTGTTACTGGAGGTATTAGTGTTTTTTGAATGGCGCAGTAGTAAAGTGCTCGTCCTATCATCCGGAGATCGTGTGTTTGATTCCCGGGTGATGCTGTAACCTCTTGCAGCCGGAGGTCTAGAGAGAGAGGAGCTGATTGGCCGAGCTCTCTCAGAGGGGAGGGATGAGAGGTACTTAGTGCTCCCAAATTAATTACGGCTCTACAGCCAATCAGGGGCGTCTGTGAGCTCACGTAAGCTGAAGGAGCGGATAGCGCTGTACTCCGAGTGTGTTACGCCGCCCCCAACGGTGCGTGAGCGGGCAGTTTGAAAAGATGCGGTCGGTTGGCGTCACGTGGTTCGGAGGAAACACATGATACTACCACTGAGTCGGCCCTCCCGACTCAGTGGTAGTAGTAGCCTTAATGTGGGAGCCCCCTAGTGACGGGGGGAGGGAATTGGACACGACTAAATTGGGGAGAAAATCGTGGGGAAATAAAATGCAAATATCATTTTCTTTCATCCCTAAAATGAACTTCCTTACTGTAGCATGTACTGTACACTGAAGACTCCTTCCTTCTGAAAGCATCAATAATGTTTAAGAATGTCTATTATACGTTTTATACATTTTACTGAGATTACTATTAATCTTAGATTTAAGATTAAGTTGTTACATAGTAAAGTTCTCATGGCAAAAGTGGTCCAAGGATGGAAAACCAGTGAACCGGAGACAGGGTGATGGGTGGACAAGGCTCAAATTGCTGATTAGTTTAATGCCGGTTGTGATAGAAAGGTGTCAATATTAGGAGGACGGGTATAATGCTACGGCTGATCGGTGTACTGTATGTGTATATAAACAAACGTGTATGTACAGTATACAGTATGAATATCATCATACTGTGGATTTCCAAAATGTCACAGCAGGCACTGTAGCAAAAACGGGATCTAAAGGTCTTAGGGGTTGTTACATGATATTTCAGTCACCATGTAATTTCAATCAGCTTACTCTTGTATGAATGTTTCCTGGCAGAATAAAGCATATGGGTGAGTGATCAGTTCCAGCCCACCCAGTGTGACATTTAACTGAATGAGGCAAGAGTGAGTGAGCTTACCACTACAGCGTCCTCCTGTCCGTGGAACGACAAAAGTGTGATCACACAATTCTTTTTTTTTTCTTTTTTTTCCCCAGCCATCACAGAATAACACACTCAGACCGTCAGTCAGGGTTCAGCCTGATTAATGACTAAAACCATGTTACAATGGGCAACTCGATCAACCCGTACAAGGTTCAAAAGAGACAGCATGAGATAAATTAATGTAGGCTCTGGAGGGGTAACCTGAGATAAACAACAGCAGCATGAACAGAAATCAGACAAAAGCATAGTGGGTGTTTTCGAAAATGCCACACTAACAGATTTCCTTCTCATGTATCCTCGCTACATGACAGAATGAGTCAGGTTTAAATAATTGTGAAAGCCACCGGAAACGTTTTTTTTTTTTCTTTTTTCGCAATACTCCACAAAAAAAGTCATACAACTTCAAAAAAAAAACAGCACAGAAGAGTGGAAACTTTTGCCTTCATCAATAAATCGAGACTCTGAGAGTTCTACAAATATGTACGATGAAAATAAAACCCCCAAAAAATAAAAAATAAATCACACAAGGGGCAGTTCGATCACGCCTCCGGCAAACTGAGAAAACTTTCTACCTTGATGGTGTCCAAGCTCTAATAAAATGCTGGGACAAATGCATTAGTGTAGCAGTGGATTATACAGGGAGAAATAAAGGGAGTTTTACTCTTGTAACTGTCTTCGGTTATCCTGCACAATCAAAAGTCCTGCTTTGACTTGAATGTCGCTTGAACGTTCATGGAGTGGTCATAGTGTTGTACAATGGAAGGTTCATACTTTTGCCTACACGAAAACTTCCTGCTGAATTTCATCACTGTGCTCACAAAGGTGAATCGACTCCAGAGCTTCATGTTCCATTCGGGAAAGTCTGGTTTTATATCTCAGTCACCATAACAACCTTTTGCCTGACATCACAAATGGAGAAATATGAAATAACGGAACAGCCAACCACGTTACCCAGGACACAGTAAGCTGTGTTTTTTTTATAGTTTAGTTAAAGTGAAACCCAGATATCAGTTTATTAAGAGAAGCATGTCTGATCTGATCTATGGACAGGTCCTGGGTTTGACCCAGCATTCACCAATTAAACAGATCCCCCCCACCAAAAAAAAAAATATATATATATATATAGTGAGCAAATAGTAATAAATTGGCGTTTATATCTTATAAAGCAATTGCCTTTGGTGTGTTCATATTTTCAAAAATGAGTGCACAAAAAAAATTGCCTATATCTGGAGTAACTGCCTTCATTTAGCAGTTGATTGTGATGAAAAATATAGGTATGTTGGCCAAACACAAAAAGAATAAATTATTTATGAGGTATGATTGGCCCTTTGAACAACACCGGCGGTGTGAATCACTCAGACAGCTGGACTCTGAATAACGCACTAACTGTAGACGTTCACAGGTACACTAAAACATCGGGCTCCACTGCACGGTTGGACACTAAAAAAAAAAATGTTTTTACGTTCTTTAACTGTCCAGTTTGGGTGTCAACACTTGCCTCACAGCTTTCCACTCTTGTAGCCTGTTCACTTCAAGGTTCTGCGATCTTTGTTGCATTTCCTCAAACTATGGCTGTAACAAGAGTGATCTGAAGTCCAATAATCTCCCCATCAGCGTGAATCAGTGTCTGACGTCTCTTGTCTGACCTTGCTCGCCTTTTTTTTTTCTTTTTTTTTTTTTGAGTCATTGAGATCACTTTTCAACCACTGTGATGTTTAATTAACTAACTAAAGATGTGGAAGTACACTTACTGTAGTTCATTGTTGTGATTAAGAACAGTTTTCAGGAGTCTGTACTTTACTTCCACAAGCTTTATTAGTGGATACGTTTTACTTTTACTCCACTCCATTGTACATCCTACAATACATATCGGTACTTAACTTCAATAGGCTTTTAGTGGATACTTTATACTTTTACTACATCCTATAACAAATATCTGTACTTTACTTGAATAAGCTTTATTAGTGGATACTTTTTACTTTTACTCCATTACATTCTACAATACATATCGGTACTTAACTTCAATAGGCTTTTAGTGGATACTTTTATACTTTTACTCCACTACATCCTGAAACAAATATCTGTACTTTATTACAATAAGCTTTATTAGTCGATACGTTTTACTTTTAATTCACTAAATCCTACAACAAATATCTGTACTTTACTTCAATTATTAGTGGATGATTTTTACTTTTACTCCACTACATCCTACAACAAATATCTGTACTTTACTTAAAAAAAAAAAAGCTTTATTAGTGGATACTTTTAAAATTTTAATTCACTAAATCCTACAACAAATATCTGTACTTTACTTTAATAAGCTTTATTAGTGGATACTTTTTGACTTTTACTCCACTACATCCTACAACACATATAAGTACTTTACTTCAATAAGCTTTTAGTGGACACTTTTATACTTTTCCTCCACTACATCCTACAACACATATCTGTACTTTACTTTAATAAGCTTTATTAGTGGATACTTTTTGACTTTTCCTCCACTACATCCTACAACACATATCTGTACTTTCTACTTCACTACATTTGTGCATGGCGTTGTGTTACCTAACCACAGTGGAGTGTAACATTTAAAGGTTTTCGACTGACTACGAAAGTTAGCTAGAGTAAGCTAATATACGTACATTCAGTACTTTTGATACGCAAGTAAATTTTCTATTTTAATAGAATTTAATATATACTGTATCTTTACTTTTGCTGAAGTACAGCATTTGTGTACTTTGTCCATCACTGGGCATATAAACTGTTAGGTATAGGTGTTCCTAATAAAGTTAATTGTGTGCCTATTACTATTCGTTTCTCTACTTGTATCTGTTTAGAACATTTTATCAATTCATTTCAAATTATGTATCCGTATTTGACAATCATGATCATCATCATCATCTGATCTATAAATCTATATGCAAATAATGATTTGTAATTTTAGTTCTTTAATGTTTATGTTGAATTGCACCTGTCCTATTTCTTTAATCATGTTCACAGGAAATAAATAAAAAAAAAGACAGAGAGAGATAAGACATATTAATTCTCTTCTATGAAAATGATTAAAAATCAAAGTCTGACAAGTACGTCGTGATGACAAATGACTCACTCGAGCCCTTCTCATCAAGCATCTGATTCTTACAGGCAGTTAACATATTGTGGCTGATAATTATGTCAATTTTTCCATACACTGGGTAAAAATGAAATTATGCAGCTGTGTGAGAAAACACGATGCGAAAGCCAAATGATTAGTATCACTGCGTTTAATTAAAATGACTCATACCTCAAGCTTTCATGCTCCCACCTGAGAAAAAGAAAGTGTTTTAAGCCCACGCGGGAGGGGAGGCAGGCGCACCGAAAATAAATGGTGTGAATCCGCTTGCGACCTCGCGCTATTATTGCTGTGTGGCGGTGTTTATATATCAACAGTAAACTGCTGGCTTTACCTGGAAACACCAGGCTACACCTTACACACACCACACAAGACACACACCTGACCTTTCGCTAAATTTTGGGGGTTGGAAGGGCACGAAGTAGGACTAACACACACACACACACACACACACACACACACATACAAGGTACCACTCATGCATAGTTTAATGAGAATAACAAGGCTGTTTGGCTCACCAACACACACCGGTGTGATAACGAGGGCCTCGGAGGCAGCGGCACAGAGGGAAAGCGGGCCCGATGGAGTAAAAACCCGATTAACACTAATGAGGGATACAAACCTAATGTCTGTCCTTAACCTTGTAGCAGACAAGGCACACTTACTGTCACACACACCTACGGGGGAAAAACACATCTTGTAATTGTGACGATGTCCATGTGAAATAATGAGACACTCATATTATATCTATATACACTACATTGGCAAACATATCCGCTCGCCTGCTTTCACATGCATATGAATAAACTAAATCCAATTCTTAATCCATAGGGTTTAATATGATGTTGGCCCACCATTTACACCTATGACAGCTTCAACTTTTTCTGTGAAGGCTTTCCACAAGGTTCAGCAGTGTGTTTATGGGAATGTTTGACGGTTCTTTGTGAGGTCAGACACTTATGTTGACTCAGAGTCTCTGCTCTAATTCTACAAGGTTGAGGTCAGGAGTCTGTTCAGGCCAGTCAAGTTCTTCCACTCCATGTCTTTATGGACTTTGCTTTGTGCACTGGTGTGCAGTCATGTTGGAACCGGAAGGGGTCGTCCCCAAACTGTTGAGCTGTTGGGAGCATAAAATTGCCCTAATGTCTTGGTATGCTGAAGCATTAACAGTCCCTTTCATTGGAAATAAGGGGCAGAACTCCTGAAAAACAACCCCACACCAGTTCCAACAATGTACATAATGTAAATGAAAAATTTTACAGCTTAATTTTTTTAAATATTTTTTTATATTTGTATAATGTTTATTATATTCTTACTTCATATTTTATATTCTTTATTTGAATACTCTAGTTTCCTTTTTTTTATTTTTTTATTTTAGGTCATTGTATAAGCATTTCACTGCATATCACATGCACAGTCATACACACAGTGTATGACTGTGTATGTGACAAATAAAATTTCAGTCCTGGAATATCCCTGTGCCATCAGGGAAGAAAAACTCAGTTTTCAAAATCATTCAGTACGTTCAGGTCGTCAGCTGACTTAATTTTGCCACATAATGTTGCTGAGCCTAGACGTGACCAATTGAAGCAACCCCAGATCATGGGCACTACAGTATGCATGATCCATAGCTGTAGAACAGGGTCAATCTGAACTCATCAGGCCACGTGACCTTTTTCCAACATAAAGTCCAATAGAAGAGTTAATAAAGATAAAGAGTTCTAAACCTAGTCCCAGTCATTTCAAATCTCCTTAGTTGCTTTCTTTGCTGGATCAGCCCAATAATTTCAACATTCTGAAATGGCGAAATACTCCGAAAAGTCAAACCAGGACTTTTGATTTTGCAGAATAGCAGAACGGTTATGAAAAAGTATAGAGGCTTTTTAAAAGACAACATTATTAAGCAAGACTCAAATGGAAAAAGCTCCACGGTGTGTCGCATACTATATGGAGACGGATGAAGTGCTGCTTATTTTTGGTCACCCAAATACAAACAAAAGCAACGCAACCGTAAAAACTGGAATCGTGGCACACATGACAAGCAACTTACCACAAATACAACAAAAGCTAGACTATGAGACGCTGAAAACATAAGACGCTGAAAACACGAGACGCTGAAATTAAACTGCTAATCAAGCTGAAACAAGACATGTGAGCAGACAGGTGGGCTGATCCTGACATTATGACGTGCTGGGGCTGATGGGTAGTAAAGTTTTACCCTTCTCAGACTAATCACAAGGAATGGACGAGAGATGCCAGTAGTCAATAGAAGAAAAAGTTGCAGGATGACCCGAAAGCAGCAGCAGCTAGACCGTGATTTACAATCATGACTGTTCACAGATGTCTAAATGTCGGAACTCTTTTACCAAGTGTAAATCCGAAATCAAATTCTTTGGCAATCATTCAGCTGCAAAAATATGATCTAATACCATGCTGAAGCACGGTGGTGGTGGTGGTGGTGGAGGCATCATGGTCTCTCCAGGTCATTCACAAAAACACAAATGGAGTGATTTTGCCATCTCACTCACACCTAACTTGGGCAGAATTATTATACTGTAGCTTTGTGAGCATAGGAAGTTAATCAAGTAACGTGCAGATGTTTCTGCGAAAGCTAATTCTGAGACGGAGTTAATGAGTGAACACAATGTTGATGATTTATTGATTTTACTAATAACGTCTGGCAGGGGAAAGAAAACCGAGCTAAAATGTATATATAATCGTTTAAAGCAAAGGCTAGTCAGATTCATCAAACGAAAATACGTACTTTTATTAGGTACGGCTGGAGAATTTAAAGGTGCGCGCCTTCGTTTGAAACATACCAAGTCGACTAAGAATTATTTCTTTTGGAATCCTTTCCATTAAAATGCTCAAGATTCGAGATTGTAAAATGTTCACCCTTATGAATATTTAATTTTTAATTAAAACATCCATGACTGCTATAAAACTTAAACCAATATAAACTAAATAAACACAGACTTCTTAACCTAATAAACACCTTCTACAGCCCAGCTCCAACTTCCACATGTTCAACAAAAGAAGTGTGAAACTTCACATCCGTTTTGGTGTCTTCTCGGCAACATGCTAGGCCGCTAACTCGGATGAGTGATGTATGTTTTCTTTCTCAAACAGTGGACTGTATAACAAACAAATATGTCTGTATGTTGATTAATCTGAAGTACGGCTGTCAACCTTAAAGCATGTGATTAATCTAGAAGTTTTTACGCAAATTAATCATATGAGCAAATTTGACCCTAATGGCTTCCCATAAACGATAATGCCACGTTTAACTCAAATACTTAGATGGCTGAGGTAAAATCACCAGGTGTGCTAAATGGAAGGTTTCTTTATAAAAAGATGGTTTTTGTGGATAAAACCAAAGTTGTGTTCCTTCAAGGGGAACTATTTTTACAAGACTACATTAAATATAAGATGTGAGAGTGGTGGCTCAGGCAGCTAAGGCTCTAGGTTGTTGATTTTCAGATCTAAGGATCTGGGTTCGAGTCCTGGCGTGGGTGGGTTCCTGTAGTACCCAGCCACTGCATTAAAGAGAGATTTTAATTTAACATTTATTAAAATACTAATGTTTGAGATGTTATAAACTGTTTCTTCTAACCAGTTTGTCGTGCATTTCTTTATTCCAACATCGCACATTTATAATACAAGTAAATCTGATTAGATTTTTTTTTTAATTGTGATTAATCATGATTAAGTACAGACATTAACACTGTGATGAAATTGATTAAATGTTGAATCGATTGACAGCACTAATCTAATGCTTATACTTATACTCTCATCTCTCGCTTATTCTCTATAGAGCTCATCCTTTACAGGGCTGAGGGAGGCCTGGAGTCTACATTATCCCAGGAAACTTGGGGAACAAGGCGAGGTACACCACTGGACGGAGTGCAGTGACACTCCCACACAATCTGCATGTCTTCATTACACTTCATTAAAGACATGGTCCATGTTTACTCTGTCGAGAAAGAAGGGAATTAGTATCAGCACCATCTATAACAAATAGTGCAATTCATCTTTTAAACGCCTATTATTAAAAAAAAAAAAAAAAAACTAGGCTTGAACTATTTGCTATAAATGCTATAAATTATTGTCTTTGCACAAGTAAGTGCACCTACGTTATGTAGCAGATGCATGTTTTTTTTTGTTGCTTTTTTTAAGAAAGCAGGGTTTCCTGGACATCATAAATAAAAATAAATTCCATGTACTTTTTTTTTCACTCTACTGCACCGAAAAACGAACCGAACCATGATCCTACTAAACAATCTCTGGATCAGCTCAGCTTCCACAGTTATTCCACATAAAAGGCGTACAGCCGTCTGCCGAGTTCAATTTCTTGCTACATATGTACAAGCAACAATACAACAAGAAAGTGCTTGCTAACACCAGAACACGTTAACCTATAACAATCTTGGTTCGTGTGCCACTTAGCCAGATTCACTTCCTAATTAAACCACTACAAATCAATCATCTCAACCTAAAAAAAATCACCACCAAACAATAAGTCGTTTCAAATTATCATTCTGAATCTATGACTCTCAGCTGCACACAATCCATCCGATCTGATCAGATCTAGCCTTGAGCGCAGCTGCTCGAAAGCCTTGTATAGATTCGGGACGTGTTGGAAATGTGACATGATTTGCGCCGCTACAATGACATCTTGTATCTTGTAATGCAGTGTAAGCTTCAAGGCCTCGAGCGCTGAAGTGAACACAAGCTCATAAGAACAGGACATCTAATAAAATAAAATAAAATAAAATAAAATAAAATAAAATAAAATAAAATAAAAATAAAATAAAATAAAATAAAATAAAATACTTAAGTGAACACTAAACCATTTTAAGGCTTAAACCATTTTTAAACTTATGAAATGAACATGTAATCCAAACAGATTGCATCGTGAGACGAGAGTGAAAAAAACAAACAACAGCAAGAAAGTGCAAAACTTTGCACGACAACGAGCACAACACAATGTCATGCACTACCTAAAAAAATTTATACGTTTTGCTTTAAATAAAGCTTAGCAAGAGTAATTAGGGTAGCACAGTGGATAAGTGCTTAGCACTGTCGCCTTGCAATTCCAGGTTTCGGGTTCGATTCCCGCCTCGGGGTCTGTGTGCATGGAGTTTGCATGTTCTCCCTGTGCTTAGTGGGTTTCCTCTGGGTACTCTGGTTTCCTCCCAAAGACATGCACATTACGCTAATAGGAATTCCCATAGAGTGTGTATGTGTGTTACAACAAAAGTGAGCAGAAACGCATCTCAGAGTGCTGACCATAATGGAAACAGAGCAAGTGAAGTTTTTCCAATCTCTCTCTCCCTCTTTCTCAGCTCTACACTGCTATGAACTTTGGCCTTTGGCGTGTCGGGATGTGCCAGGGGTTATGTAGCTGCTGATTCTACATTACCATTCCTCCTTCAGCCCAACACCATCAGCTCGTATATCATACCCCCATATCACATTCACAGAAAGAGCACTGCATGCGACGAACAAACCCAGACACATGAAAAAGTACAAACTGTCAAAAAAGCAAAGCTTATCCATGGTAACTGATACATCTCTTGTGACAACCCCATATTTAATGAAAATGTTTAAAACGTTTTGAAAAAAAAAACTGCAGTTCGGTGGTGCAGCGGTGACCAGATGAAACAGCAGGAGAGACGTTCATTATGTGGATTTTTTTTTTTCATATATTTTTTGGGATTTTTTCCCGATTTTCTCCCTATTTTTAGTCGTGGCCAATTCCTCCCCGTCACTAGGGGGCTCCCAC
>JAQMYJ010000008.1:7355273-7403090 GCA_030014305.1 Clarias laeviceps
TGCCTAATTTTGTTTAAACAATTATTGCACACTTTCTGTAAATCCTATAAACTTCGTTTCACTTCTCAAATATCACTCTGTGTGTCTCCTATAAGATATATTTAACTGAATTTTTTTATCGTAACAACCAACGATTTATACAAGAAAATCATGAAGATTAACAAGGGTGCCCAAACTTACGCATCCCACTGTATATATATACCTCCGGTACAGTCTTAGATCTGAGCTGTGTCTGGAGTTCCACATTTTCTCCACGTCTCATCCAGGTTCTCCTGTTTACTCCTAAAACAAGCAAGTAGATGGATTGTCCACACCGAATTACCACTAGGGGTGAATGTTTCTGTTGGGATAAAATCTATTCTATTCCCATTTTCCGGTAAACAGTCCTGGAATTGCCTTCAGATCCAGGACACCCCTGACCAGCAAAAATGTATAGATGAATTAACATAATTTAACATTAATATAAATTGATTTCTCATATATTTATTGTTTACTCTAATGTTTGATTAATTTTCGCATGTATAACAAAATGTTTATTTACATTTGCATCATTCTGAACTTGTCATTTGAGATCTTACCTTCTACCTTTTGCATCTTTAATATGGATGTATTTGTACATACATGGCCTATTTTTAATCTTTAACCCTTTAACACGCTCTCCTTAACATTTCAGTAGAGCGCATTTTGAATCACTACACAGTGGTACCTCGGCATACGAAAAGCGTTTTTCGGGATACGAGTGCCCGAGTCGTATCAAACTTCCGGGTGCACGTACATCCTGTCGCGTTCAAAACTTGTTTGCGTCAGGGGAAAGACAAATGAAGCAGGTTCCCATTTTTTTTGTGTTTCTTTTTTTTTGCATTTTGTGCAAAATTTAGTGAAGACATATATAACACTATGGGTCCTAAGAATGTTATGAAGCACGTCATCAGGAAGAAAACGGAACCACTTTGAGTTTCACTTTTAAAGCAGCCGGTGCCAAGAGGAATCATAAATTAAGGTTAAGTGAGGTTTAATATCTATTTATTTTATTTACAAGTCTAAACATGTAAAAACATGTTTTGGTTGTTTTTATAATTATAGTGTTGGAAAGTGGTAATATATTGGTAATATTTTGGGGAGGCTGGAACGGATTATTGGGAAAAACGTGTTTCACCAATATGAAATTTCGCCTTAAGAACTCGCCTCCAGAACAGATTAAATTCGTATGCCAAGGTACCACTTTATTATATTCAGAAAAGTGTTGAACTTAACCTGTTTCAGCCATCTCTACCACTCGGTTGAGGTGTGCGTTAGATAATAAAGTGGATCTAATAGCCAAAACCATTTGTGCTGTTGTACCACCACACAAAGCTTGTGTGCCCGCCAATTTTCGTTCTTTATTATTTATTTCTTTGTTTGTTTGTAAACTATTGATATTTTTACCATGAAATGACATCTCAACCGTTTGGAAAGGTCCACACTGGAGTCTATAAAGCAAAAATATCTAATAATAAACATGGATTGTTGTTAATACTGCCCCAAGGAAATAAAAATTGCAAAGAGAAATGTTTCCATTGCTTGTTTCTTATGGACCATGTTAAGAGTTTACGTTGATTTCTGTGGTTAGGGCGAGGTCTAAATGTATAGTTTCTGTAGCTTTCTAGGTAAAAAGACACACAGTAAAGGGAAGACTATAGTACCCTTTTTGTAGCGAGTATTTCCTAGTCAACATTCGCCTTTCAACCTGTGCTTTCATCACGTCCCTCGGGATTAGCTTTTTACATACTTATAATATAATTAGATTATTACACTGTATACAGTATGTATGTATGTATGTATGTATGTATGTATGTATATAAGTATGAAAGTATATAAGTATGTTGAACTTAACCTGTTTCAGCCATCTCTACCACTCGGTTGAGGTGTGCGTTAGATAATAAAGTTGATCAAATCCCCAAAACCATTTGTGCTGTTGTACCGCCACACAAAGCCTAACCATTTTCTTTCTTTCTGATTTATTTGTTTGTTTATTTGTAAATTATTAATACTTTTATCATAAAATGTCATCTCAACTGTTTGGAAAAGTTCCCATACTGGAGTCCATAATAATAATAATAATAATAATAAAATAAATAAATAAATAAATAAATAAATAAGAGAAATATTTCCATTGCTTGTTTCTTATGGACCATGTTAAGAGTTTATGTTGATTTTTAGGAGGCAAGGTCTAAATGTATTGTTTCTGTAGCTTTCTAGGTCAAAAGACACACAGTAAAGAGGTAAGAGAATTACATTTTTGTAAAGAGTATTTCCTAAGCAACATTTGCCTTTCTACCTGTGCATGCTTTCATCACGTCCCTCAGGATTAGCTTTAGATTATGGCACTGTCTCACATCAAAAACAGATTTCTTTCTAATTTGTGCTAATCTGTAATCCATAGCTTTGATAGCAGACTGGAGGCAGTTATGGCGTATCCGCCATACTGTCAAATCAATTATAGCAACATCAGGGTGTCTATGAGCTCGCGCAAGCATAAAGGGGGTAGAGATTGCACTTTCCTCCGAGTGTGTAATGCCGCTCTCTAACAGTAGTTGTTTGGCATCACATCTCACTGGTTGGTAGTCGTCGCATTGATTGGAAAAGCCCTAACAGAGTGAAAACGGGTGAGAAATTGCTACGACTATATTATGGAGAACATCTGGGGGGGAAAAAAAAGTAAATAAAAATAAACCTCTTTAGACTTTAGACAGTTCACATTGTAACGGAAGGAGGTTTTTCACATCAGTATCAGTTCTAAATAGCTTTACTGTTTACTTTTGGTCAGGGGCGAGCAGGTACACCTACTGTACAGGATCGCAAACAGTCTGCATCATCAGCAAACATGCACATCATCATAATCGTCACTGCATGGTTCAATCTAGTCTACCGGACACACACACACACAAAAAATCCCCTGAAATGACCCCCAAAAACTCCTAGCAGAGATTACAGGATTACAGGCTAGACACGACTATAGAGCTGGTGATAAACAATCTGCTGGTGTGTGTGTGTGTGTGTGTGTGTGTGGTGTGTGAAAGAGAGAGATTTGTGTCTAGAACTGTCTGATTCTGTCCAGGGATTCCACAGGGTAAATTTAAACACACACCACACACTTTACCCACTGTTACCGCAGCTTTAATGTCACAGACTATTGCGTTACTGTTAGAAAGTACCTAGTGAAAATAACAGGAGGTGACACAGTTGGGAACTGCGATCTGTGTCTTTAAATAAATGATTACAGCAGTTATTCTTGTGACGGCCTTTTTTAATATATATATATAATAATACCTAAAAAAAAAAAGTACATTTTATATATTTTTTTATTTAAAAATTTTTTTTTATAATTCCAAGAAATCATCCTGGGCATGTTCTCCAAACCAGACCCGTACTCAAGGGTCAAGCTGTGTCGAATTTCGATATGTTGACTTTTTAATTGTTGATTTCACTAAGTGAGAAATGAAAGATTTTAGAGCTGTGCCGTTATTGGCAAATAATCAACAACACGAAGGTGTGATGCGACCCGGTAAGGAGCAAACTCGTTCCCTCGTTCTCACAGTTTTTGCATAACTTTAAAAAAAAGAATGTCTTATTCGTCTTCTACTACAGATTCAACAAGCACAACACACTGTAGTTTTTATTTTATTTAATCCTGTATGCTATAAAAGCTAAAAGAGTTCGTTCTCAAAACATTCTGTTACCAAGAAACCTCAAAATCCTGCATCTCATGACGAATACTGTTTTAGTCCGTTGACATATTTCACCAGATTGGGAAAGAGGTCAGAGTTCAGAGTTCAGGGTCCTGGTCAGTGATAAGAGGGAAACAGTTCACCCAGGGGGTCGGCGTTATGACACTGGAGTAAACAGTGCAAGCGTTCCTGCTGACTTCAGCTGCTTTAGCTGAATAAAATTATAGCGACAAGCATGCGCCTGTGTGTGTGTGCATGTGCGTGTGTTGCTACTATTGCAGATCTGCTTTTCACTTCTGTCTTGAGATGAATTTGTAAATCTCTCTGTCTGCTACGCAGTTTATTTCTCTCTCTCTCTCTCCTCTCCTGCAGTATAAATCATTAGGCTGTAAAGCACAAGGAAGAGAAGTGCCTCTGTCCCGCTCAAGCTTATTAGTGGCTTACTGAGCAAAGAACATCCATTAAAGTACAGAAGAGAAAGAAGAGGCAAAGAAGATGGGTTTTTTTTGATGATTCGTCTGAAAAAACACAGACAAGCAGAAAAAAGATCAAATTCATCAGCACGAATCAAGCTGTGGAACGAGATGTGCTGTTCGGAGCAGCGCCATTATTTACATGCCCAGAGCATGGTGCGCTGCTGACGGACAAAAGTGCGCAACTAGCAGCCAAAATTTGTTGACACGTCTCTTACTGTAGGTTCTGGTGCTGATCAATATATAAGCGGCCGGAGATTAAAATCGAAAAATGGTTTTACGCAAGCGTATGTTGAAGCAACTGAATTGAAAAAAAATGGCAGATAAGGAAGTGAGTGGGTATATAGATGTATGAGCGGGGGGTAAAACAATGCATGGAGAGTGAAAATATGAAATAAACAAAGAGAACTTTACTACTTACTGGAGGGTCTGTGATATCATCATCAGGAGACCCACTAGTCAGAGAATTTATATAAGGATTAGGGTTAGGGGTTACATATGGGTTAAAATTAGAGTATTAGGTGTTGGATTTACAGTTAAAATATGGGTTAGGTTTAGAAGTTGGGGTTAGGGTATGGATTAAGGTTATGGTGTGGCTTAGGGTTAAATGGGGGGGGGGTAATTTAGGGGTGACTCAATGGTTTAGGCATTGGAGTACTGATCAGAAGGTCTCAGGTCTCAAACTCCAATACCACCAAGTTGCCATGATTGGGCCCTTGAGCAAGTACAGCCTTAACTGCTCAGATGCATGATGAGATAAAAGTCGCTCTGGAGAAGGGCGTCTGCCAAATGACCTAAATGTTTAGGGGTTAGTGTTAAAAAATGTTTAGGGTTAGAATACAGGTTAGGTTTAGGGTTAAGAGTGGCACGGGTGTTTAGGGGTTAGCTCTGTTGCTTTGCACCTCCAGGGTCGGGGTTCGATTCGCGCCTCCGGTCTGTGTGCATAGAGTTCGCAGGCTCTCCCCGTACTTGGTAGGGTCCCTCTGGGTACTCCTCCCACAATCCAAAGACATGCAGGTTAGGCTAATTGGCATTCCCTAATAGCCTGTAGTGTGAGTGATTGACAAGCTGGTGTCAACCTGACCCCTTAAGTAACTGCCTTTGAAATGACGGATATATCTCCAGGCTGGGGAGTATCAAAAATATATATATAAATTAATTCATTCATTAAAAGAAAAAGCGGTTAGGGGTTAGAATATTGCTTAGACTGAGACTAACTGTTCCTATTGAACTAACAAACTGTTCTTCTCAGCAAAACTGATGGTAATTGATGATTTAACGACATTATGGTGTAAAGGCTACTTGATGAGGTTTTCATTCAAGATGCTATTAATATAGAAAATGCTGACAGTTCTGTGTAACACTTGTAAAGTCAATTTTAAAGAATGATAAAATATAAGATCTTATAAACAACATGGAAAAACCTCGCGTGTACTATTGCCGTTTGCTTGTGTTCGCTGTCCTCTTTTTATACACACTCCCATTGGTGCTTCACTCCACTACCTCATCAATTTGCTTGGAAAAGTCAGTCGAGAGTTCGGGCAGTTTTAAAGACAAGAAACACACTCACTCACTGTCTATACCGCTTAATCCTGCATACAGGGTCGCGGGCAGCCTGGAGCCTATCCACGGAAACCAGACGGGGTACAGACTGGACAGGGAGCCAATCCTACTTAGTGCGGACACACATTCACATACTGTAGACAATTTGGGAACGCCAATTAGCCTAGTCTGCATGTCTTTGGACTGTGGGAGGAAACCAGAGTACCAGGAGGAAACCCACCAAGCACGGGGAGAACATGCAAACTCCATGCACACAGAGACGGGAATCGAACCTGGCCGGTAATAAAACTCGGACCCTGGAGGTGCAAGGCGGCAGCGCTAACCACTAAGCCACAGGCCGCCACAAGAAACGCAGTCAAACCAAAATAAACACAGCTGTGCTTTTCCATAATGGATTTATTTCTTACTGGGAAAGGGGATAAAGCTGGACACGGAATTAGCAACATGAATGTTACACAATCCATATAAATTTAAGCAACAAATAATGTAAATGTCTTTTTCATTAACAAGAACAAGAGGACAGTAAAAGGCGCTTTTAATCTTGGAAATCAGTATAAGCAAATTTCACATCTTTATCGTGTTATGATAAATTAGGATGCTAATCTCTAGTTAGTTCCAAAGTTGTTACCATGGTTTTACGCACTCGATCGATTGACAAAAATCAGGTTTTCTTCGACAGAATTGCTGGCAGCAGATGATTCAGGAAGCTGAACTTGAACATGCATTAAGGCAATATGTGTCATGACTGCCACATTTAAATAGGTGGAGTTGAATTAGATTTGAATGACCAGTGAATTTCTTGTCGTTAAGTACGGCACGTTACTGAGATGGCAGGTGATGAGTAAGAGGGTGTTGGGAAGTGTTTGCAAGTAAACATAAAGAAGCAATCTGGACAGTTTTCCTAACAGGTTTTCTCAAGCACATGCAAATACAGTTGTACTGGGGTCTTGGTTTAAACAACTTTTTGACATGTTTTGCATATTTTCATAGTTTATTTGTGAAAAAAAAACGAGCATTGCACATTCAAGACAGGTCCTGAACTGCTAGAGTACAGATCTACTGTGTCTCCGCCAATCAGCGGAACGGTGTACGCTGTTTATTGTTGTTTTATTGTGGTTTTCCCGCCCTTCCTGATGCAACCCTCCCATTTTATCCGGGCTTGGGACCAACATTGCATCCAGCAGTTGGGAAATGAACCCATGCTCTCCACATGGCAGGTGAGAAACCTACAACTAAGGCCCAAACACAATGCAAACTAATGCAAATACAAAACAACGACCCTTTAACACAGACAGACAGACAGATAGACAGATAGATAGCAACAAAATGCCAATTAATGTGCATTCGACCACATCCATGGTCCGTTAAGTTTCTAACAGGATTTAGTCTCCAGTCAGAGATTTGGACACCGGCACACAGCGCATGTATCTCAAGTAGTGACGTAATGTTCTCACTTGGTAAGCATGCTGTGCTCTAGAATTTTGAGTTATTACAAGAATGACACCATCAAGCATATCTGATTAGAGGTTAATTATTTAATTAAATGATTAACTTAAAATGTCAATAGGACTATGGAGGCTAACAGTTTCTTTAACTAGACTGAGATTCAACAGTCCTAATGGTTATGTGTCTGATTTGTCTCAAGCATCTGTATTAAAAACTACTACAATGAACGAATAACCTGTGTAACTTGTGTCGTTTACTGTTTATAAGTCATGTCTAGCACAAGGCAATAATCATATTGTCCTGCTAAACTCCTGAGCCACACTCCAGTCCTGTAGGGGGCAGCACTGCATCAACCTCTCATTAACTTATGAAAAAAAGAAGAAGTAAAGCGGTTAGCGTCACAAAATGAGAGTATACTGTAAATGAGAGTAATCCTTTGCAGTAGCAGAAAAAGGGTTGTATTTTCTGCAAAAGCTGTGGCATGTTTTAGGGAAATAATCAATGTTTGCCTGTTCAAAAATTTGTATATTTACCTAAATAATTTCAAAAATGTGAATCAATTCTGTACCATCAATAAACCATAAAGTTCCATCAATATGAACAACCAGATGCTTATCTAATCTCAGACAAACCACTGTGACCTGTAGCATTAGCATTACATAGCCAAGATGTGGACTTTGCTAGCTGTCTCATTTCATAAGATACAAGTGGATATTATCTTGCAAAACTTTTAGTTCTTAAGACGAAAGTCCGTACTGTATACCACAGCTCTAGCAGGAAGTACAAGCTGCTTCTCACTCACTCACTCACTCATCTTCTATACCGCTTTATCCTGTTATTCAGAGTCGCGAGGGGCTCAGGGCACAAGGCGGGGTACACCCTGAACAGGGTGCCAATCCATCACAGGGCGCACACACTCACTCACACACTACGGGCAAATTGGGAACGCCAATTAACCTAACCTGCATATCTTTGGACTGTGTGAGTACCTGGAGGAAACCCACCAAGCACGGGGAGAACACGCAAACTCCATGCACACAGAGATGGGAATCGAGCCTGGCCGGGAATCGAACCATGACCCTGGAGGTGCAAGGCGACAGAGCTAACCACTGCACCACCCAAGCCCAAGCTGCTTTCCCCCGTTCCAGGGTGAACAAAGCGATAAAAAAAGAAATGATCGCTTTGTTTGAGACATGGCATTTAAATGATCAAAAACAGAAATCAATGCATTCAGTGTTTATTACATATTTTAGCCGTTTTAATATTTTAGTACAATGACAGTTGTACTACCATATAAATGCTTGAAATAATTAAACAACAGTCTACTTCCGATTCACATCCGTACAAACCGAGTTTACTGATAACAAGCTGATTTTAATCAGATACAAGTGGATATTGAAGTGTAATGAAATCCATTTAGCAAACTACATGATGCCCATTTTGAATCCTGTTTCGTGACCACTGTACAGATGTTTTGCTGGAATACAGTCACTCCACAGCAGTGTATATATGACTTAGAGGCATATGATAATGATACCTGTGACAGTCACCAAAAGCTTATTAAATATTAAATAAAATGAGGCATAAAAAAGCTACACTCACATTAAAATAAATATTGTAAATTATGTGCGAAAATGCACTTTTTGTAAGTTAATATTTTTACCAGACCCTGCGTCCAGCACGATCTGAATTTGCCGTTCAAGCTGTTTTTACCAAACCATTATTTACCGGCTAACAGAAACCCTGGTTTGTACAGTACGTGTGCATGCTAATGTGTGTGTGTGATATTAGAGCACTTCACCACTATGATGTCTGATCAACACTTCCTCTTTCCTACAACGACACCAAATTAGACAAGACACGCTGCCTTCAGATCCAGCTTATAGCTGAGTAAAAAAGTAAATGGGAGAGAAAGAGAGAGAGAGAAATATCGAATAAAGAGTGAGACACGTAGCGTGGGACAGAAGGAGTGAAAGAATGAGGTGGAGAAAATGAGTGCACACTGTATGAGTGGATTTTAGTCAAGGTCCCTTGCAAAAGAGTTTGACACAAAACAAACATGGCTCATCTGATAAAGTGTAAACCCAGCAAACCCTGAATCTCACTCTTTCTCACACCCACACACTCACACACACTTGCACAAAACAACGAAGGAGGATCAGAGGGTGAAAAGAGATCAGTCAGTAAGGAGTTAGAGAGGGGAAAAGCTTGATAGATAAAGTACAAGCGTGTCATTTCCTCTGGGGAACGTTTCACAACCCTAATAAACCTTAACTCTGATCTTTGCTCTAACTTTCCTGAACGTGAAGCGTTTGCGACAGACGTGATTTGATTCCTATTGAAACAGGAAGTCAGAACGACGCTCGAGAAACACTACACAACCACCGAATCACGTTTTATGGAATCGATGAAAACATGGATTTGGCACCCATCCTCAATACGGAGTTATTTAATGTTTAAATGTTTAAAATTTAAAGTTATATATTAAATAATATTCGTTAAATATGTTCAATCAGCCATATAGCTTTCAATGCCTGAGCGCAACTTGCTGCTCCTAAATATAATAACGCAGTGTTTTTCACCACCATAACAACATTTTTCAAAACACACGTTCCTCCGGGCTGTGCTTGACAGACTCTCTGGGGTTCCCTGGATACAATCTTGAGAACAATTGCCCAACGGCAGCAGCCTCAGGCTTGGAGGCTGTGACACATCTGAGAGGTAAGTAAAATGATATCACTTACTCATGGAGAAGCTTTGGGAGCAATGCTCCTGAACTGAACAGCCCCCAAGTTCGTAAGATGAAGCTCCTCTGAAAATGAAACTTCCACCTTCTTCCAAAAGAATGAGCTCGCCTTAACCAAGAGATGGTTGGTAAAGGTAAAGACCCGCACCCAAAAACACACCAACAAACCATGCGATTAAAACTTTTTCTTAAAATCTTTTGTTGTACGATTCCAAATTGATCCACCATTCGTCAAATGTCAAACATTTACGAATTCCTTTAAAATACAGTGGTTCCACGGCATACAAATTTAATTTAATGAGTTCTTAAGGTGATATTTCATATTGCAAAACGCATTTTCCCATAGGAAATAATGTAAATCCAGATAATATGTTCCATCCACCCACAAATATTACCAATTTCCAATACTATAATTATATTTTCGCATATAAAGGCAATCAAAACATTGAAGAAAGACATGTAAATTAAGTAAAATATGAAATAAATAGACATTCCATTTATCCATCCATCTAGGAACGTTTATAGTCCAACCCGTGGGACCGTGAAGCCCAATGGTGACCAATGTACTGTATAAATAGACATTAAACTTTACTTAACCTTGATTTACGATTCCTCTCGGCACCGACTTTAAAAGCGAAACTGAAAGTGGCTCAGTTTTCCTCTTGCTGCCCTCCTTGAAAACATGTGGCACTGCCACATCATGAAGCTGCCGATCATTTTTTATATGCCGTTGTATACTTTATAATCTGTTCCCGTATGATGTTTTGCCCCATCAGTCATGTTTTGGTTCCGCGTTTTCACTCCTGCAAGTCTTTCTCTCCAAATCTCAAGGGGAATCCTGGTGACACAAGGAGGTCAGCTGACCAGGTTTAAAGAGAAGCTGTGAATACGCTGAGAGGCCAACGGTCCATTGTTGTTCATACGCATATGACTGTTCGCCATTTTTTCCTCCCAGCAATGAACAAGACTGTGAATCCCTCTGTCTCTTTGCAGATACATTGGATTGCTCACCATTGGGATAGTATCACAGGACAGCGTTTTTTCATCATCATATTTCATTTCATCTTCATATTGACTCAAAGCCGGTGAGGCCGATACAACCCCCCCGCATCCCCCCACACGCGCACACTCACACAGTATATAGGATTTATATACAACACAATCCATTCACATACACACCAAAATATTTTGTATAGAGTTGTAAATAGACTGTTTTGTATAATACACATTTGCATTTGGTATAATACACATTTGCATATGGCATATGTTTGTGTTTCTTTCATGTTCTTGGGTTTTGTTTAACACAAGCAGATGAGATCAAAGTCCCGTGTTGGTGTATTCTCGATTGATTGATTAATTAATACGAACGATACAAACATTCTTGGGACCCATGGTCCTATGTCTTCATAAAATCTTACACAATAAGTAAAAAAAAATTTTTATTCATTAAAAAAATATCGCTTCGCTTGACTTTCCACTGACACAAACTATTTTTTAATCAGCTACTGGAAGTACGTGTGACTGGCTAAGTCGCTCATGCCAATGCAAATTTCTTGCAAAATTTTTGTAATTAAGGGTAAAATTCATTGCAAGGCGGGACATTGATATGTTGAAGCACCGCTGTACTCTGTACCAAAGCTCTATTAGAAAGTCCAAGCCGCTTCGATCTTCTGCAAATAGTCGTGTCTTATGAGAGTATCGCTTCTTTTAAAGTTTGCGTTTATTACATATTCAGTCATTTTAATATTTTAGTAGAAATTCGGTAAGAAATATTACTGCTAATTCAGACAAAAAACTGAACCCGAATCAAAAACTGTCAATCAACAGTCGACTTCCGATTCATATCTCTACAAACCCGAGTTTACTGACAACAAGCTGATTCTACAGAGCAAGACCCGCCCCCGGGGACGGGAAATACGTTCCCAAGAATGCTCTCAATGACTGCATGATGGATTCCGAGAAGGGACAAAGTATAAAATAATCTACTGATGTAGCAAACACTTCTACTCATTCCATGTTACTTCAGTGAAAAATAAGCTTTAGAGAAATCCACTGAAATCACACAATTTAAACTCAACTTTTTATTGTGTTGAAAATGAAAGCAAGCTGTTATTCCAGTAAGGGGTAATGGGGTAATACATAAGAGAATCAGAAACGATTTCCACCATATCCACAGATTATTTAAGCACTACAACCGATCTAACAGGACTTTCCTGGCAAATGTCCATGCACGCTGTGCAACTTTTCACGGTAGTGTTATTACTGTTAGCATGAAGGGTATGAAGTAAACCGAGTTCAATGCTCTGGACTTTATTTACCTAAAACCTCATGATACAGAGTGGACAAAGAAACCAATGATTCAATAATGGTCAAAAACCAAAAAAAACTGAAAGTCTCTAAAGACTTCGTGTCAAGAATCACATGCTGTTTCCCCGTGTAAACTCTTTTTTTCTTCTTCCAAACTTAGCCTGATTACACAAGTCCACACCCAGGACTGATTCTGGACTCGTTCAGGGTCAGGGTGTTTGTGAGCACACAACCTCACAAAATCATTGCAGCAGGCCCTCAGTGATTAAGCCTGATCACAAGGTCATAAGTTTGAGTCCTGATATGACCAAGCTGCCACCTGTCAGGCCTTGGAGTGAGGACCTTAATCCTCTTTGCTCCAGGGCATCATGACTGACACCGTGCTCTGACTGCGGATTACTTACAGCTCAGATATACAGAGAAAAGAATTACACTGTACTTCTATATTGTCATTTATCATTCAGCTGCTCCCATTAGGGGTCTCGTAGCAGATCAGCCAATATACATGGTTTCAACCTGGTCCTTCCTGACTCAACCATCTTATTTATAGCCAGGTTTGGGATCAAGACCCACCTCAAAGTCTGAGTATCGAATCTGGACCTTTCACATAAGACGCAAGAAGCCCAACACTGACCCCCTAATGCCTAAAACTGCTATAAATATATTCTTTAATCATGATTTAAAAAATATTTAGGGATTTCTTTTTTTTGGATTTCTCCCAGATTTTCTTCCTAATTTCAGTCGTATCCAATTCCCACCCGAAGACTGTGTTTCATCCGAACCACATGACGTTAGCTGACCGCATCTTTCCATACTGTTCGTTCATGCACCGCTGGGCGCAGCGTTACACACTTGGGGGACAGCGCTATCCACTCCTTCCGCTTGCGTGAGCTCACAGACGCCCATTGGTATGACGGAGTATTAGGACCAACATGGGATAAAAAAAATTATAAAAAAAAAACAGTTTGAAACTTTAAATTTTCAAGTTATGGTCGAAATATTTGAAAAAAAAAAAACACAACTTGAAAATGTTGAAAAAAAAAAGGTATACTTTGCAGACATCACTTGTTTTGCATTATGCCTGGAGTGGAAGATCGAACTTTACTTTTCCCTTGGATTGAGTAACAAGGAAATATTGTTATTTTAGCCCAGAATCACCAGAGCTTGAGTTGTGTTTTTTTTTTCTCATAATCATTTGAGGTTTATTTCATGAAATTTTAGAGGTTTTTTTCTTAACAATTTTAAAGGTTTTTGCTAGAAAATTTTGATTTTTTTTTTCTCAAAAGGTTAAATTTTTTTTTCTTTAACATTTTGACTTACAACTTCGAGTTTTAAACTCTGAAATTTCCTGCCCCCCCCCCAAAGTCCAATCTTTATGCTCCCTCTGATTAGCCTGTTTTTTTTTTTATTATGAACACACAGCTGTTTGATTCCAATCGTGTCAGCTTTTGTCGCAAAGTCTATGTGAAAAAAACTTACTTTCACTATTAAACATAGCTCTGATTTCTATTGGTTTTTTTGTTTTAACCATGCAACTTCACCAAGCGTTTAAATGATCTCAGATCACGGTTATTCGTGTTTTCTTCTTTATTCAGCACTTCTTCAGCATTATCCTTTCAGATTCAAATTTTAATAATGTGTTTGACAGTTTTTAACCCAATTTCATATTGTCAACAATATCCTTATATCCTTAGTTGTTTTCTTTGTGTGATAAAGGCCAATAATTTGACCCTTCTGAAACAGATAAGCATTGGGTTCCATAATACATCCTCTAATATGCGGGTTTTTTTTTTTTTTTGCAAACATATTCATTTCTGCAGTAATGATCTAATCAAAGGTTTTTAAGTATTTGCTTATTTAAATTACAAACAGTGCCTTATTGGTCAGGCGATGTGGCTAGATGTAGGAACATTTACACTGTGGCTGCATTCATTTTCATTGGAACGCCCAAAAGAATCAACACCAGTAGCGTCACACTTGGGGTTACTGTGAGTGTTATTATTGTACCGGGCAACATTTTGCACAATCATCACGCTATTGTGGCTTATCATTTTAAATAAAGCAGGCAGTGTGTAGAAGAGGTGCGAATGTGAATGGATCTCTATGGAGACATGGTGTATTAAAGCAGAACAGATGTCATGTCATTCTGAGCCACAACAGTTCAAATGGAAGCAAAGCATATCTGATCTGTCAGACGTCTGACTAAAAAAGTCTGCGCTGGCCTTCAGATAAAGAGCGTGGCGTATGTCATCATGTCGCCCGGCCCATCAATCTCTCTAAGGACTTCCATTTTAGTGCTCTCTCTCTCTCTCTCTCTCTCTAAGCAACAGGACTTCCTATTGGGAAACAGATGCTCAAACACACACACTCACACACACACACACACTGCCCATTTAGAACACAAATTTGCCTTCAGGTTGTGTAAACAGACACTGGCCCTACACTGCCCCACATGCAGCCCCACCCCCCATCACTTCACCTCTTTAAGGACAGTGTGTAGAGGTTGAGCTAAAGCTATAGAGAAATACATTATTGATAATGTGAACAATGTCATGCCATAATATGTTCCTTAGAGATATTTTCGTATCTTTTTATACCACATATCCTGTACAGGAGACTCGCAGGAGACCTGGAGCCTATACCAGGAGACTCTGGGCATTAGGCAAGGTACACTTTATGGGGAATGCATGCACACATTCAGACACTCAATCACGCACTACGATCAATTCGGAAATGCCAGTTAGTGTAATCTGTACTGTATGTCTTTCGACTGTGGGAGGAAACCGAGGAACCATGGAGGAAACCCACAAGAACAGGGAGAACATGTGAACTTCACATACAACATGATGGGAAGCAGCTTGTTTGTTTGTTTAAATATTTTAAATTGTCAAATGTTTCTTTTAAAAAAAAAGTCTATATTTCTAGTTATCTATCCATTTATTTTACGGATTATTAATATTTTATTGAATACAGATTGGACATCATAATTTAGTTTGCAATATTTTAAATGGTTAAATGTTACTATTCTGAATTATTGATTGATTGATTGATTGATTATTTATTTATTTATTAAATATGGATTGGACATCATAAAAATTTTGTTTTGAATATTTTAAACTGTTGAATGTTAATATATTTTATGACTGATTGATTGATTGATTGACTGATTGATTGATTGATTGATTATTTATTTATGGAATACAGGTTGGACATTGGTATGGATTGATTATTTGTTTGTTTTTTTTGCTTGCAAACAAATTGAAAGCTGATGATCTGATTATATAACTTTGTACAGACTGTATGGTTTTAAAATGTTTCTAATGAATTTATTTGCTAGTTTTATGAATTTGTAAAAAATCATGTATTGTTTTAAACGTTTTCAAATCATCCTAAATGTTACTATCATTTATTTGTTCATTTTTTATTTCCTCTAATCATTCATTTATCTATTTAGATGTGTCTGAGTAGGATGTTACAATTTTGTACTGTTTATTTTTTTTTTAACTATTTATTTATTTAAATTTTAAACTTATAGAAGAGGATCTAGTGTAAATTTTTTTAAGGATCATTTACATTTACATTTTAGGCATTTGGCAGACGCTCTTATCCAGAGCGACTGACATTTTGTTTTTCCTCATTACACATCCGAGCAGTTGAGGGTTAAGGGCCTTGCTCAAGGGCTCAACAGTGGCAACTTGGTGGTTGAACCTGGGATCTTCCGAACCGTAGTCCAATGCCTTAACCACTGAGCTACCCCTGGATCATAATTTTTTTTTAGTTTGTAAAATCTTTTCAGTAATAAAAAATTAAGTTTTAAAAATAAAGTATTTAGATGTTATTTAATTTTTTTTTGCATGCTATTTTAAATCCAGCATAACCACAAAAAAAAAAAAAAAAAAAGATTTATTTAAAATCTGCTAATGCATTCAATGCCTCACAGAAACGTCTTTAAATATCATGATGTGAAAACCTCGGTGCTCGGCAGCTTGTGCAGCGCGAGTTGTCGATTAAACTCGCCTGGACTCGGATCAGGGGGGATTAATTGACGGCGCTCGCTTGTGGCGATTCTCAACTTGAAAAAAAACAATCCTAAGCTTAGCAGCTCGATGTGTCTGAGCAATAAGAGTATAGAGCAGGAGTCTGTACACACACACAGTTTCGGCATGACTGTAAACCAGATATGATTGAGAACATTTCAACAGCAGGTTTTCAGCGAGGTGTCACCCTTGACCTCTTCGTGTACAGATCCCCGGACAAATCTCACAGGGTACCGAGTTCTCATTTCTCATATGACAAGCTAGACGACCCACCAGTGCACGCTCCGATGACGAACACAGACAGATATGAGAGAGGACGAGCCAGGGTCGCGCACCTGTGCGCTCAGACACAACAGTCACACGTGTTGGTCAGGTTTTGAGACAAATCTCTCTGTTTTCCAACCACCAAAAAAATGACCCTTCAGGAGTTCTGCAAAAAAATGTGCAGGTGTTAAACAAAAACACAGACTCTCTTCTTAACACCGTCAAACGTTTAAGCCTACTAACCCCTAGAGGCAAGGTGCAAAACCCGAGCCGGCTGTTCCAGGGCCTCTGGTGTCTCAACCGAGATGACAGGAAAAAATCCACGGCATGTACTTGGCCTTGTAGTGTTTTGTGAGACAAGAAAAAAAAATTGGTATTTTACTTTGCTTTGGGACTTTAGCCTTGACAGTAAACACAGAGCTCATGTTTCAGTCGCCGAGTTTAAATGCCCGAGTGGCAAACAGAGACAAGAATACTGACCACAAAGACGCTCTTGCAGTACCCACAGGTTACAAAGAAAAGAACCTGCCGAGTGACTCGTCCCGTGTGAAATGTGTAGAGTGAGAACTGGTAAACACAAGGGCGCATGTGTGCCACACCATCACTGGGCTACACTGAAATGAGTTTGCAGCAGTCTTGTGTGTTTGTTTATCCTGTTGCTTCGACAGGACGGCTGTCATCATGTGTGGTCTACAGTTTGACACCTCTGACAATCCCACCGCAACACCGCTAATACATTATGTGCTCTCTCTCTCTCTCACACACACACACACATACACACATATATACAACCACCCACACCAAATGAGAGCTAAATAAAGCAGCCTAAAAGCAATAAACACATGTCTTGGGTGCATGCCTAATTATTTTAGGTTCAGGGTTATTTTGGGCTGTTTTGATGAATGCTGACTCAACACACACACACACACACACACATGCAGAAATATTCTGAGCTGTCGATTTTACATCACGTAAGACTTCACATTAACGAATCGGTTCGTTTTTAGCATTACACAGATCGACCCTGAATTGAAAGACTTAATTAGAAATGAAAACAAAGAATTATTCTGCACCGGATATCTTGAAGGCATTTTAGTCTTTTGAACTTTTAAAAGTACCACTTAGTATTCAAACTTAATCATATAGACAAAAAGCAAATAATGGCAGCAGAACTAGTTGCATGAGAGGAACTCGTATTTCTGGTCTCGTGTGTTTTTTCGTTTCTGAAATCGCTCTTTTACAACGTGACCTTCGCTAGGTAATATGTGACAGCATCTATTATCTTGCCTCTTTGACGTTTTCTCATTCGGCATGGTGTCTCTAAAGTGCTTTATATTAATCATTTGCATTAATGATCAAAAAGCACCAAATTGGCCAGTCCTGTTCACCAAAACCACACGGCCGTTTCAATGTGAGTCTCAGAGTTCATAGGTCATGTTCTGTATACTTCAGGCATAACTCTGCATGAAATACAATGCACCTTTTTGCGATTAGATAATTGAACAGGTTCACACACTGTGATTTGAATTTCTATGTGATTAATTGTGCAGCACTACAATCGATTCATCACTAATCAATTAACTGCTGTTAAAAATTCAACCAGTTACAAATGTATTAACTGATGTTTGTTTTGAATCATATTTCTCTGTAGTTCACATACAGTATATTATACACCACAAGACGGCACAATGCGTTGGACAATATAGGACATTCTATTTTTATTAGGTCCGTATTTTCTACATCCTTATTATTTTTTTTGGTTTGTTTTGCTTTAATTGTTTAAACCTTTTTCGCTGCTATGATTTGTCTCACATAAAAAGACATAAAAGGTTTTTGTCAGTATTTAAACTTCTAGCAGCACAATCCCAACAAAATTATCATTATTTATTAATTAATTATTGGTAATAGATTGTTACGGTATTGGACTATCCCTTATGTGAAAAATATGTGAACTTTGCAACCCTAGGCGGTACTACCTAGGTCTTGAATCTGAATGTGCCGATTAATTTTCTGTCACCTGCAGCTCAAATATGTCATCAGAGAGCAAGAGAGAGCCCTCCAGATGTTCCAGGTGTGTATCACATGTACAACACATAATGGAGACCAATCTTTAATCATGTCAGACATTAGGTTCTCTACTGTATATGCTTTAACACTTTACAACCATATGACCTAGCAACACAACTTCAATATGATATTTTGTCCATATCTGTTGTGCAGCCAAGGCACTTGTGCACTTGTGTAACACAAACAAGCGGGTCATCAGACAAGTATGAAAACAAATATATCAGTGTCTGGATTATGAATCTCCCTCTGTTAAGAGCCCCTATAGCTGTAGGGGAGAAAAAAAAAAAACAACACTCAGCACTCCAGTCAGTAAACTGACCAAAACTGATAAAGACTGATAACCTCTCCAGTTCCCATCTCATGTGTCTAAAGTGCTCGAGAACACAGATATGTCAGAAAATTACCCAACATGTTAATCCGACCCTGTGCACGATCGCTACAATCGCCTGGATCGGTGGGTTTTAAAGTGGGGTCTAAGATTCATATCCAGATGATCTTTGATGACCGCTTGGTTGTTACAGTATGCATGTAAGTCATACTGCAAGATCAATTATGCTTGTTTTTTTTATTATTTTTATTATGTATTTATTTCAAAATGATTTCAAACTAAATTTTACATAATTAAGTGTTTTCTTGCATTCGATAACAATAAGATTCTCATAATAAACAAATGTTTTTTTCTAAAGTAACTAGATGTTTCCTCATAAAAACAAAATGTTTCCATGTAGTAACAAGCTGTTTTCTCATAATAATAAAAAAATATATATTCAAGTAACTAACCACTTTGTTGTAATATGGGAAGTTACCTTGTAATAACAAGATGGTTACTTGTAGTAACAAAATGTTTTCTTACTTTCTTGTAGCAAAAAAAATTCTCATAAAATATTTACTCATAAGAACAAAATTTTTACTTATAGTAACAGGATGTAGCAAGATGTGAATTTTTTTTTCTTTTTTTAACCCTAGTAATCATCTTTTTATTCCGGTAATAACAAAATGTTTTCTTGCAGTAATGAGATTTTTTTTTTTTTTATAACAGCAAGATGTTTCTTGTAGTAATCAGATGGTAATTCATTAAAAAAAAAAGAAATGTTTTCTCATAATACTTTCATAATACTTTCTCGAAATAACAAGACATTTTGTAAGAATCAGATGTCTTTTTGTAGCAGACTTCTGAGAAGACTGGTACTAGGTCCACATGCAGCTGGAAAGTTTTCTGATCACACAGTAACTCTGAATGGCCTTTCAGTTTTATCATGTGAAGGGGTGAAAGATGTTATTGAAATTGTTATTGATTTCAGTTTTTAATTTGTAGTTCATGTCAATAATATTACTAGGATAGTCTTCTTAATTTTTTGTCACTCAAAAAATATCCGACACAACCGCTTTCATTCAGGTTGACAGCTTACAGCACACTCCAGTACACACGTTAAAAGAATGACGGCACACAGAAGCAGATTGCATTTTTTCGTTTTCAGGTGGATAATTTAAGTTTAGCCGCGTTTTATTTCATAAATACGAGGAGGACTCAAATAGACATGGAGTATTTTATTTGAAAGTGACCTTCAACCCAGCGCCTTTTTTCCGAAGTTCAAACTGTTTTTGTTTCATGCAGAAAAAAGATTAAATTTTCTCTGTAGCAGTTCATTGATTTCATAAATGCAACACACTATATTTTTTATACATAGCGTAAAGGTAAAAAAAAATATATTGTTGTCTTCATTTTAGATGTTAAAAGGGCTTTGTGGCTTCTGGTGTTTTCTTTTCTGTGGGAAACTGGTCCAAATGTTTAAGGTTGCCGACCCCTTGTTCCACTACGTGCATAAACAAGTTCCATTTAGCACAGAATAGCAGTATTTTCCAGAACCAGAAGATATGAGTATATCACCCATATCTTAGCTAGCTTATCTGGCTCCCAGTGAATAAATTTTTAAATACTACTATTGACCTATAAAGCACTAAATGATCTCATGTCACAGTACCTGAAACAATTGCTAGTATTTTATGATCTGCTGTGCCTACTTCAATCAAAAAGTGCAGGCTGTTTGTCGGTACCTCGTATAATGAAAACCTACAGCAGGGCTCAAAAGCTTTTCTTACCTTTTCCCATAGACCTGCCTTCCAATTAATGTTTGGGTCTCAGACACAGTCCAAGTGTTTACGTCTAGACAGAAAACTTGTTTGTTTAGTCAAGTCTTTTTTTAAATAAGTGTTCTTAATTCAAAGTAGCCGAGCTAGGGGACTCAGGGGCATAATGTTTTATAGTGAACTAGTATGTTTGGATGCTGTCTTCCTCCACTCTCATGAGCAAATTCAGGGTTCATGAAGGTGAAGTGACAGTTCGCTTTACTTCCCAGGGATCCTTCAAGTCTGTGTTTCCTTCTGGCTCATCCTTTTGGTTATGCAGTCATAGCTAGTCCTGCTTGCACTCAGCACAAATATACATCAAGATTATACATTATATGACTGTAACCATACCTAACTGCTTGCTCTCTCTCTCTCTCTCTCAAGCTACACATGGCACTTCAGAGATACAAATGGTCTTGACCCCTTCTGCCCATCTGCACCTTCCTGATTCATCTCGATCCCCTACTTCTGTTGGAGTTCTCGTTACATGTAGACCAAAAAACACTTACTGATGCTGAGGTTGGCCCTGTGTGAACTTCTCAAGTTTCATGTCATAACTGAGAACTGTTTCACTTTCATGAAACTATTCATGACTACATTGATACAACCAGCTTTTCTGTGATGGCTTGTGAACGCATTATTTGAATAGTTTTGGACAGAAATTGCCACAAACTGTTTTGTACCCACATTCCCACTCAGTGCACAGTTAATAATCTCATCAAAATGGACTTCATGCCAACTAATCATAATTTTGACCTCAGCACACAGTACAGTAAGTCCTATAGTATGGTCGTGTTATCACTTACTGTAAATGATGATGGGTTCCCTTCTTTCCTCTCAGGGTTTTTTCCCTTACTCGTGTCTCCTCCGGCTTGCTCACAATGGACAAAGTGATAAATCTGATTAAAAAAGTATTCTTTAATTATTTTTTCTTCTAAACCGCTTATCCTGTTTACTGGACTGCGAGGGGCCTGGAGCCTATCCCATGAGACTTTGGGCACGCAGGGTGCCAATCCATTGCAGGGCGCACACAGACATTCACACACACACACACACACACACACACACACACATAATGGGCAATTTGGGAATGCCAACTGACCTAATCTGCATGTCTTTGAACTGTGGGAGGAAACCAGAGTACCCGGAGTAAACCCACCAAGCACAGGGAGAACATGCCACACACAACAGCACAACAGACTAACCACAGTACCAGCTCTCAAAATATATACTTACTCACTCATCCTCTATACCTATATTTATTCTGTATACTGGGTCGCGAGGCCTGGAGCCTATCGATTCAAGGCATGAGACAGGATACATCCTGGACAGGGTGCCAATCCATCGCATGACGCACACACACACACACACACACACACTATGTGCAATTTGGGAACACTGCATGTTTTTAGACTGTGGGAGGAAACCTGAGTACCCAGAGGAAACCCACTAAGCATGCAAACTCCGCACACACAGAGACGGGAATCAAACCTTCGACCCTGGAGGTGGGAAGCCAGATACTCTCAATATGTACAATTTTAAACACTTAAACATTTAAACACTTTAAACATTTATTTCTATCAAGAATCTTCAATTTTTGTAAAGCTTAAAACAGATAAAAACTGAGCAGGAATGAGATGTTCAGGTGAGTGAGTGAGGGAGTGAGTTAATGATGTTTGATCGTCATAATTAAACGTTGCAATAACTGCCAAAGATGTCTTCTTGGGGTGTTGTTTGTGTTTGTTTGTTTGCATGTCAAGCATAAAAATGTCAGCATTTTTATTCTAAAACTGTGAACTCCGATGAAACTGAAAGTAAACGAAATCCGCAGGTTAATCCTGTAAAACAGTGTGTATGTGTGTGTGTGAAAAAGAGAGAGAGAGAGGGAGAGGGGTGTAAGATTATCAGGTCTGAAATCCTGTCACAACCCTGCCATGCCTGAAGCGCCGCTCGCGCGACCCCCACAGCGCCGCTCGCGCGATCTGATCCGCCGAATAACGGTTCAAACGGCTAAAAACAAATTAGTGCTGAAGCAGCAGCGTTACAGTCTCACAGCAAGCACGGCGTTTCCTCTCAGTAAGTTACAATATATATACAATTTTCTATTTTTCACGACACCTGTACGCACTAACAAGCAGAAATACATCACTTTGTTTATTATGCTTTTCTTTAAAAAAAAAAAAAAAAAGAGCGCGCGTGGTGGCTAATTCCCGTGCTAAACTTTAGCCCTGTTTTTTTTTCTAAGCGAGTGACAAGTGTCGTAATTCCAGTTATCGTCACTTCATCATGGTGTAACTCAGACCGTGACAAAGTTCATTTCTATGAGTCGCCTTGTTGAATTTTACAATGTAGTTTTTTGTGGACACATAACACATAAAAAGACAGAACACATACACACATACACTTTGGTTAAATTTTACGCTGCTATTCTGGTCTGAATGTGGGAAAGGAATGCAGTTCGTGAGGCTCCGTTCCAAACCGCATACTCAAATACTAAAGAGTACGCACTACCAATCTCTACTAGAACTGCGCCGCAGCATCTCTACTAGAACTGCACTCGCTCATCAGACTGTTTAGTGCAGTAGTGCGCTAGTGCGGATTGAAACGCGCGCCCTCTAGCGTTGACAGCTGCACAGTGACAGCCAGCCCTGCAGCGGAGCGGAGCTGGAGTGAGTCTGTCCGCCTGTTGAGCTAATAAATAAATAGAGCCAAAAAGCTTTGAGACAAACAACTAAACAAACAAACAACAAACAGGCGATTGGAAACATTATCTAATCTTAATTTTTCTGACAACTCAGCTGTAAAGTTGCGCCAAACAGATATGTCAGAAAACTGGCTTGAACCTGACACGCGCGCACACGCACGCACAGTACGGACAGTTAGTTTGTTTACGAAAATGAAAAAACAGCAAAGAAGAAGAAGAAGTCAGAATGCGATGCGATAAGGGTAGCACTGAAGAACTTACCTGAAATGTGCTGGAGCATAAAAGTGCAGCAGAAAACTCCGGGGTAAATATACAGAGAGAAAGAAAGACGAGGAGACAACCTGAGCTGCCCGTGTGTCCTCCTCCTCCACCAGCGGGCTGTGCACTCTTTCATCCGTCTCTCTCTCTCCTCTCTCTCTCTCTCTCTCACTCACCGCCCACTTCCGGTGTTGTTTCCTCGCGCTTGTTTTCTCGACTGTTTTTCCTATTTATGTGTTATATCCGCTAAACACTTCTCATTTACAGTCACATGTAAACTACATTTTGTTTTTGTTTGTTTTTTTGCTCGTGCTAATATGCTGTGAAGCACACACACACACATAGATAGGCTCGGTGTCCTAATGGGTCGAGAGGAGGCGTGAGAGCGCACGCGAGACTACCCGAGCCGCGCGCGCCCGCTTCCAATTTAATAGCAATTATTCCCGGCGGCACGCGCTGTCATGGACACGAGCGCACACACGCGCGCGCGCGATTGGTGTAAATACTTATTTAAATTAAAGTGCAAGTGAATTTCCACTGAAAGATGAGCAAAAAAAATAATAGATAATGTTTTTTATTATATGTTTATGTTAAACTAAATTGAATGAAGTACATTTCCAAACTAAATATATATTTTAATATAGTATTGACATATTATCAATATTTAAACGCTAAACAACATCATAATCATCTGTTGAGTGTGCAAACACATATTACCACTTGCCTAATATTGAGTAGGTCACACCTTTTACCACAATAGAAGTGATGCACCATGTGTTCTGACTCCTTTCTATCACAACCAGCATTAACATCCCGCTCAATTTGATCTACACCAGCGCTTCTATTGGATCGGACTACACGGGCCAGCCTTCACTCCCCATGTGCATCAGTGATCCTTGGCTGCCCATGACCCTGTCGCTAGTTCACCGGTTTTCCTTCCTTGGATCACTTTCGGTATGTCCTGACCACTGCAGACCAACAACATCCGACAAGACCAGCACTTTCTCTGACCCAGTCCTCTAGTCATCACAATCTAGCCCTTGTCAAAGTCACTCAAATCAAATCTTGCCTGTTTTTCCTGCCTAATATATCCCAACCACTTTCAGCCACCATTGTAACAAGATATTGATAATCTAGCTACTGTGAGAAAGGCGAAATTGTGATGGCTAGACACAGAAAACTCCTGGGTCAGATCAACTCCAAAACTGCAAATTTTGTCTGCAGGTCAGGAGTTGTCAGGACATACCAAAAGTGGTCCAAGGAAGGAAAACCTTTAAACTGGCGACATGCTCATGGGCGGCCAAGGTTCACTGATGCACATGGGGAGTGAAGCCTAACCCGTGTAGTCTGATTCAATACAAGAGCTGATGTAGCTCTAATTGCTGAAAAGGTGAATGCTGGTTTTATAGGAAGGGTGTCAGGACACACAGTGCATCGCTGTTTTGGTGGCAAAAGTTGGGACCTACTCAAAATGAATCAGGTGGTCATGATGTTATGGCTGATCATATGTACTGTACACGTATAAAACAATAGAAAAAAAATATATGCACATAGAGAAACACACAAACACAGAGACACATACAGGGTATAAGCAAAGATACACAAATACACACACAAACAGAGGTCTCGTTAGGGGCAGGTAAATGAGTGACAAAGGGAGCCTAAAAGTACTGTGAAAATTGTAGAGGGTTGGTTTTGTCAAGTTTGTGAAGGGGCCCAGAATCTCTAGTAGCGCACCCTGTATACACACACACATACACCACTTTATCACTTAATTGCGATGTACAGCCGCATACTGCGCTTGTCTGAGCTCTCTGTCCTTTCATTTGCACTCAGGGTAGACATACCTCAAGTCCCCTTACACAGGACTGAGACAGATTAATCTTCATAATTGATCTCCAGAGCCTCCGAGGTGATGTGGTGGTTACTATTTAACAAGGCATAAAAGACTGTTGAGGCGAAGAACAAACATTCCAACGGCGTAAATGGGGGGAAGAAACAAATTGTAGGGTTCTCAGATCCACATTTAATTTATTCATCTTCAGTAATCCGGAGAAGGTCTGGAGCCTAATCAAGGAAATTAATGAAGACTGAAGTAAATTCGGACAAAGTCGTCATCTCCATGCTCATGCTAGTACTGTAGGTGACAAACCACTCACCTCGCTTGTAATTCGGCTCTTGTGAGTGTGTCACAACCTTTACTGTTGTGGCCTGAGGCAGATTGACAAAGCAGTTCTCTTAACGTTGTACTGTATCGTCTGTGCCACTTTCATCCTTTCTTGTTTTTCTTGCATACATTTAACATGTGGTCATATAATATGAAACCATGGCAGCTGTAAGACAGGGAACTGAAAAAACATCAGACCACACTGACACAAATGTGATTTTAGGATTCGTTTAAGGAAATTATCTCGATTTTGTCGTTTTATGTCATTTGCATAGAGTTTACAATAAAACAAATATAGTGTGGGAGTGTTAAACTTATCCAGGATGCTTTTATTATTCTTAATGGACTGGTTGACTACAATAGCTAAATTACTTGGCAAGAGATATCTTTGAAGAAATCTTCAAAGACCAAAATCTTTTTTTTTTTTAAGAATTGTATTTTACAGTAATACAATATTTCTTCTTATTGTTGTTTTCTTATTTGTGTAACTTTCATAGATTTTTCATTCTGTTTTTTAAAAAAAAGCTTTTTCACCAGCCTGTGCTTCTAGTAAATCCACATTCTTTTGCTCTATCCCACCTCAAACAACAGAGCTGTAAGGCAAAAAAAAAAGTAGTGGGCTGTGGACTGATTTGAGAACCACTGGCTTAATGAAGTCAATTAACTACACCTAGTGGCTGTTTTTTTTTGTTGTTGTTCAAGTTAAAATTGTCTACAGGCTCATCTTGCCTAGTGTGTTGAATTTATGTAGTCATTCAATTTGCTTTAAGATAAATTTCCTGACATCAACATTCTAAACTTAGAAGGAATGCCATTAGTCTGGATATGTGCTGACAAAACGTACACTAAAGTGCCCTTTGGGGTTAAGTGTTAGACATTTTTTGCTTTAAAATGGTGGGAAAAAAACAACCTCAACGAAAATCTAATTATCCATTTTTTTCCCCGAAGCATTATGAAAGGAGCTTCATGCATGTTGTGGCAACGTGATACACCCTGTGTAAATTTTTTTTAAATCTTTAAAAAAAAAACATATGCAACTAATTGTTTTATTTGTTCTTTGCTTAATTATTATTAAAACAAGTTCACTGTAATCCTAATCGCTCAGCTCTATGCTACATTTTCCACTGCTTTTTTTTTTCCAGATTAAAGTGTCTCGTAAGGAAAGTAAAATAAACACAGAAACATGTCATACATGCAGTCAGCATTTTATTGTTAGAAAAATAAGACAGTAACACTCTTTTGGTCTCCTCTAGGTATGTTTATGGATTGATCCGAGGACACTGAGTAGGGCCCAGAATTCCTACAGCTGCCCCTCGCCATGAGGAGGGGAGGACGGGAGGAGCCATGCATGTCAGGTTTATGTCATCCAGACTAACATGAGTAACTGCAGGGGTTTTTTTTTTATTTATTTTTTACATCAATACTTTGTAGCAACATAAATTTTCTGCAGTTATATATTATTTGTGGTTAGCATTGTGGTCTCGTACCTCCAGGGTCGAGGGTTCGATTCTCACCTTGGTGGTATTCCTCCATGTACTCCGGTTTCCTGCAACAGTTCGAAGACATGCAGATTAAGCAAACTGGCATTTCCAAATTTCCTGTACTGGTAGTCCACGACTTATGAACATTTGAATTTGTACAAACGGACTGCGGTTCTACTTCTGGTTCAATTGCACAAGTAGCTCACATGTATTGTCCAAAATATAGACAGTGAATCAGATACCAATATTTACAATTATATATAATATTTTCAGTGTATAAGTGAACATATAAAATGTCTAAAGTCTGGTATATTGTATGTGTGTTGGGTTTTGGGAGAAATGAGTCGGCCTCACCAGTTTCAATGAATCTACACGATGATAGAAAATGTCTGTCCTGTAAATCTGTCCTGATGGTGAATAATCCTAATTTTGGGAAAATCCTCCATAAACCAGAGTTCACAGTCCAATACAGTGGAAAACAGCTCTGAGATAAAATGGTGTCCGGGATTCCCCTCGCGATTTAAAGGCGCAGAGACAACAGTGTTACATTTCACTGTGAGATTCTTTTTCTTAGGCGCAATTATGGTTTTTGGCCACATGATGGCAGTGTGGGGAAAGGGGATAGAGATTTAGTCAATGCTTTACATTGAACAGTATATTCGTGTCAAAGGCGTATGAGACTCACTTCATACTAACAACTTGTTTGTACGTCAGGGACTACCTGTAGTTAAAGTGTCTGTGTAATCTTGTGTGTACCCTGTGATGGACTGGCACCCTATCTAGGGTGTACCCCGCCTAGTGCCCCGAATCCCTGGGATAGGCTCCAGGCTTCCAGCAACCCCGTATACAGGATAAGTGGAATAGAGACTGAATGAGAGAGAGAGAGGTTGAGCCACGTTGCTATTTATGTATGGTGTTCACACTCATTTTTCTATTGTCTATAAATTATTCTCCTCCAATCCAAGATAGCTGACGGTGACAGATGTAAAAAAAAACATTACTCACTTTTATCCTGATCATCGCTGTGGTCTGAGCATCTTGGGATCTCTGAGAGTGAGGCAGGAAAGAGAATCAGTGAGAAATACACTCATTTTCATACAGCTTTTGATTACTATCCATAAGTGCTTCCGGGCAATAAAAACAAAACCCTTGAAACACCAAACAGCTTCTTTCCAGGAGATGGAGCAGCTGCCGACAAATTCAAAACAGTCATATGCTGTAACACACCCACCTTCTCATAACTGTTCATGCAATATTTAGCACATTAAAAACTCTGTAAACGAATATTATACTGTAGCAAAAAAAATCTGTAAACAAATATTATATCAAACCATATATCTTATTAAGTTAGTTTTGCTTTTGCCAATCTGACTTCATTTGCAAAATGACTTCATTTTCTAACATGTGAATTTACTGTATAATAGTCACAAATAGTACTCATGTGAAATGGATGTGAAATAAAAAGTATAAACACAAAAGTGAAGTTATTCAACATAAAGCTTCACTGACGGCGGCACAGGAGGTGAGGGTTGGTGTGTGTGTGTGTGTGTGTGTGTGTGAGCAAAAGAGAGAGAAAGAGAGATTTAATGCTTCGTATAAAGTTTAGTGTGCTGATCTGAAATCAGGTTTTGCCCTGCAGCATCAAAACTTCATAGTGGATCCATAAAAGCTACCAGAGAAATAGAGGACATTTAAAATCTTTTTTTTTTTTCAAGCCATGAAATATTGCAGTTGTTAACTTTCACTCTACATGAAAAACCCTGGTTTTCTTGGTTTTAAAAAAGGGTGCGGAGCTTGATGTAGAATTTTGTTGTTGTTGTTGTTTTTGTTTGTTATTATTATTATTATTATTATTATTATTATATGCTTATAGATGAAGTAGCAGCTTGATATGACAAACTGCAGCTTGAACAGTAAAGGATGAAAAAAGCAAAACAAAGCTCTTTTTTTTCCTGTGCGTGTCATCAGACTTGCATCTTGGAAGGTGTTGAAAGTGTACACACGTTCACACACCCACATACATGCTTCACTGCTTTATAAAATGCTGACTTGGCGCAGATGTCTGGGATCGATAGCGGCATCGCAAGACTAAATCAAGCGCTAATCAAATGTTCATCTCCGAACTGCAGACTGAGTTTTCAGACACCTTCACAGAGCTCTCTGTCTCTCTCAGTCAATAGTCTTGGTCTGTGTTTCTCTCTCTCTCTCTCTCACACACACACACACACATACACAGTGCATGGTGAAACCACCACCGTGCTGTAAACAGAGCATGTACGAGTGTGTCTACCTCACACAATATTTCAAAGACAAGCAGAAATGTCAGATATCCAATCAAATCATCTGTTCACATCAAAGTCTTCACTGTCTTCACTATAACCCTGTCTTTGCAAGGTTTCAGTTCACATGTTTTCTAATCAAGATTGTGCGAAAACAAGCCACTAGCCAGTACTGACCCCTACTGGTTAACCCAATGTAACTACAACCACCAAAGACAATACTTGTAAACTAATGGCGCTTTTCCACTGCATAGTACGGCACGGCACGGTTCAGTACAGCTCACTTTTGGGGGGTTTTCCACTGGGAACAGTACCTAGTACCTGGTCCTTTTTTTTTTAAGCATTTCTACAGAGAACTTGTATCTGCACAATATGACCACATATAAGGATTTTTCAATTTCCCCGCTCGTATTCTCTCCTCGTCCCTGTCTTGCTCAGGAGACGTCAGCGTCAGTGCTTACACTCGGCGGCTCATCCACAGGAATGTTCAACAAATATTAATCTCCATAAAGTCCTCAGTCAAAACATCACACATTTTAAATACCGCTGAAATCCAAACCACCTGTTTTGAGTGAGAAAAATAATTACATAACGTGACATTTCTAGATTGCTAGATTCTAGATTTCTAGATGTTATCAAGTCAGAGTGCAATTTCAGGGGCGTTCAAGTCAAACCGGGACTTTTCATTGTACAGAGTGCAGTTATGAGAGTAAAATAAATCTACATTTATTTTTTATATATTTTTTCATATATTCTTTATAATCTCCTGCTACATTAATACACTTATCCCAGAGTTATCACTTATCACTAGTGCTTGGATACCATCAAAGTTTTTTCTCAGTACCCCAGAGCCATGATCGGACTGCCTGCTTCACGTTATAAAACGCTGGCCTCCCAGGAACTCCTTTATTGGCCCAAACATGTGACAGTGGCTTGAAACTCACTGAATGTTCACAGGAACAACTGCCAACTCTCCTGGGATTATCATTAATGGACAAACAGTCTCCTTGAAAACGTTTGAGATTGTCCCTCGTATTATTATTATTATTATTATTATTATTGTTGTTGTGGTCAGGGCAGGAATCACACTGTACCATGCTCATTCTATGAACACATTCAGTGCAGGAGCAGCAACACAAAGATAGTCAAAGACAGGGCTGCCAAGTTTTTATGGTAGATTGCACTTGTATAAAAATGCCAAAATGTCTCAGATCTTCAGCATTTAATAATTTAAATCCAGATCTGCAAACAAAGGCAAAGTGCAAGCACCGGTAGTGTATCTATAAACCATGTTAAATATTCTGCAAAGATCTGTAGATGGAAAAAGGGAGAGAGTAGTAGTGAGTGTTTAATGAATGCAGGTGGAGGCATAAAGACACAAAGCCATTGGGATATCAATCAGAAGGCTGTGAGTTCAAAACCCAGCATGAACAAGCTCCTTCTTCTGTTTGAATTTTCTTTTGAGAAAGACCCTTAAGGTTAAGACATTTAGCTGTAAGCTATACCCAGTATGTCTAACTGTATCTATACAGGTCTGGTGTGAGCACAGGATTTTATTCTATTCTCAAACCGAAGTGGTACTGAAAAGTGATTATCATGAACCAGTGCTGTGGGTTCCGGCCTTATCCAGCTGTATAATAGGTATTTTACTTACACCACCCTTAATGGTTCCTCAACTGTTCCTTTCAGAAAGAGTTTGAAGTAATCCCATGTTAAAATGACAATGGATGTACATTACTGAGCCAAACTTTTAGACACCTCTGGACAAACCTTGAACATTGAAATAAATCAGTAACATTTCGTAATAGGCCACTTTTCTTTTGCCAGCATTCTGGAGGCTGTTTCAGGATTTTTTTACGCTCAAGAGATGAAAGCAAGTGAAAGCCAAAGTCGGCAAAGTGAGGCAATTTTTCCACTTGGGGAAAAAATGCTCCTTTTAAGACTTTACAATGGTTGAGTCAAGAGAACTGAGGCAGGGTTTATGGCACAAATTGCTCAAACCAAATCCTATTTTATCTCATCTTCATCACTGTTTAATGCATTTTATTAGCAATATACAGTATATTATATAATATTTATACCATTTGTATAGGCAAGGGGCATGAAAATGAAAACAGCACTGTTAAATTAAACATATGTTTATTATATGTACCATAATGTATTTAGAGATTGAGTGAAGTAACGCTACTGTGCAAAAGTCTTGACCTCCCATGCTTCTAAAGAGCCAGACTTTTAATGTAGAGAGCCAGTATTTTTTTAATGTAGCCATGAAGAATAGATGTCCAGGTTTCCTAAATGACCTTTTTAGGTCGGGTTTGTGTTTTTTAACTTCTTTTTTTTGTATCTTTAGGTATATATTTTTTTATCTTGAATGTAATCTATATACTTTATTTTAATATGAAGAAATGAGGGGGGTCAAGACTTTTGCATAGTACTGAATCTCTAATTTGCTGGACAGGAGATCTCAGTGGTCAAGAGATTTGCACTGACCTTGTCTATTTACCTGACCGTAATGAAATCCTGGTGCTAAATGTATTCTAGTAGTAGTAATGCTACATGTATACAAGCAGATCCTAGTAGCTGCATTAATAACAATAATAAACAACTAATTAAATGTACCTGATTGAGATAAAGCACATCCTGAAGACGAGTGAATGTAATTACACCCCAGATCACACTATTTTTGATCGAAAGAAAAAAAATGGAAATGAGTGCATAATTACATACTGTACACTGGGAGAAAAATAAAAACCTTGCTAAATAGGTTAAAAAAAAATCTCTCTCTATCTGTCTTTCAGTGCATAAATCCCCAGCACTGTGTGTGTTTCTGACTGAAAGGAAGACAATAACCGATGTATGCAGTTGATTTTTTTTAATTAAAAGTTAGATAGCCACTGTACAGAGAGCTTACAGGGAAGGAAATTTACAACAAGAAACAGTACTGATCATGGCCATGCATTCAGCAGTCAAGTCGAAATAGCTAAAGAAAGCATAGAGTTAAACGACCGTAAATGAAAAAGGTCATAATAGGAAGAATAAAAGACGCGATTATACAGACCTCATCCTGACATTGATATGGAAGCTGTTTACACAATTAGAAGCTTGAAATATTTCACTAAAACAGACAGAGAACATCTTCACTTTTTATCAGACTCAAACTAAGGTATTTATTACCACGAGGGATTCATTATATACTATTGTTTGTCTTCCGGCTCCCCCCCCGCAATTTCTTTACTGGTGTAAATGCTAACGGCGTCAACTTAAAAAGACTGACGTTTAACGGCTAGTTAAGTGACGCAGTCGAGGTTTCTCTCCTTCCAAATATGAAGGGAACACAATAACACATGTCATTATTGTACTGTAAATACTGATCACTAAACATAATAACACCCTGAGTAGCAACTGGATCTAATCGAATGAGACTGAGTCTGATGTCTGAGTCTGATCTCCCTCACTGTATGCTGGACTCAACGACTGATTGCGAGAGCTGCTGCTGCTGCTAGAACCCATTAGCCACTTGTCTCTCACACACAAACGCACAAACACATAGAGAACAGGCATCAAAACTCATAAGGCAAGGTGAATACAGCATTTATAAAGAACAGACAAAAACCGGTGGCAGGACATACAGAGGATATAATACAGTTAAGCTCAAGAGGCATCTTTTTTCCCCATGACACATATACAGCGTTAGCTTACATGGAAAATAAATCATTGCACAAAGCCAGTGAGACACATAATACACTTTCTTAGATTATTCTAAAAAGAGAACAATAAAACAAGGATTACATAATGACATACTGGGTAAGATTCTCTTCCTGGAACGAAAAAATAAAATAAAATTGTGCGGCAATATGAACAAAATGGCACAGTTATCAGTTATGCTTTATTTGTGGATGGTACCACTCCAAAGAAAGAAAGAAAGAAAAATAACATTGTTTATGGGTTTATAGATAAGAATTTGCTTTAACACTCCACCAACCCAAGATTAAAATCGTTCAGAGTGCAGAGGAACACATGATGAGTATAGGGGTCTAGTGAAAATGTTTAACAGTGCAAAGAGTAGCACCTGTCTGAGAGCCATACGTAAAGAACAAAACAGGACATCGCTCTCGCTCACTCTTTCTCTTCACATGGCAGAAACAGCTAGAAGTAAAAGGCTAAATGCGGCTCGTCTTCTCCGTCCGAGCGCGTCTCACATGGGCGAGGCCACATCCGTGTTCATTTCCATGTCCAGAGTGAGGGAATCTGCGAAAATAAATGAGAACCTGTTGTGAGACTCATATAGAATCGACAGCATGTGTTTATTTGTTAAAATATCACAGGTGGTGTGTGAGGTTCTTAACGCACAGCGTATGGTACACTGGTTCAGGCAGAGCGTGACAAACAACCCAGACAAAAATGTGAAAATGTGGCAAAATAAAGAGTTATTTTTAACAGGCTCGCTCATCTGTCTTTTGGGAAATAAGAACAGCTTTGGATTAATTGCATCACGGATATTTATTCTCATTTGCTCTGACAGTAATGCCAGCTCTAATTAAATGATATATAATATTAACATGCTCATCCTAATACTTTTAAATAGTAACAGTTCATGAACAGGTGCTTATACAGTGGACAGTCCATGTTAGTAAGTGTGTAAGGCTTTTAAAGTTTCTGCTAAGAAACATTTGTCTTTTTTTCTTGCTTTTTTTTAAGCAGTCTCCAGTGTCAGTGCTTTGTAACAGTCAAAACTAAAGCTTTAACTTCTTGAAGAAGTCTTGAACTTTCGAAGCATTTGTTTTTCCCTTTCTAACTGTCAAGGGTTAAAAAAAAGTGAGGGATGATTAGAAAGCAACCACTATAATGTAAATAAGACAAGGAGCTTGTTTCATTTATTTCAAAAGGAACCCATTTCTTTTGCTTTTACTTTTCAGTAATTTTTTCACCCCTATAGTTTACTAGTACAGTACACTACCAGTCAAAAGTATTGACACCACTCCTAATTCTGTGATCTTTCTGTATTTTTATTTCTTTCTGTGTTGTAAAAGCAAAGCTGAAGGCGTCCAAAATATAAAATAATCTCCCCTGAACAGTTGATATTCAGATCTTTTTGATCTTGCTTTCCTGAGCTGATCTTCATGAGAGCCGGTTTCATCATGGTGCTTGATGGGTTTTGTAAAAGCACTTGACAATACTGATCTTGCAAAGAACTGTTCCAGAACAGCTGACCTTCATGTCTTAAAATAACAACTGACTGTTGTTGTGAGTTATTTAATTACCTAATTTGAAATATCCAAGATTGTTCTAGAATGTGGAAAATAAATAAAAAATAAATAAACTGAATTAGAAGTACTGTATGACTGGTACTGTATGAAGATGTAACGAGTGCACGTTTGCATATTATACAGTATAATATGTAAGCGGGCACTTATTATACATTATTCTCAGCTCTGATGTTTTCTGGAGGGGAGTGTCTCAGCAGTCACTCATTTACATAAACACTGAAATGGAGCGGGAGGAAAAAAATAGGAGTATTTCAGACCTGAGACCTGTGTTAAATTGTTGAAGAAATAATAAAATGGGCCCTTTAAATGTAATTTATACCTGGATAAAATCTATATTTTCTGAAGAAATAAAGCTGCTGTGGCAGCAGAGGAATGTGCAAGTGCAAGTGTTACCGAGAGGTCCAGGGTTGGCCTCAGCCTCATTGTGCATCAGAGAGTCGAGAGTGCGAGGAGACATGGGGAACAGGTCAGCAGTGTTACCCGAGTTAGTCCTGAAATAAAAGGCAAACACATACACACACTGATGAGAAAAGCTACACACAGGTACACACACACACATGTAGTTGCAGGCACATACACATGCCTTGTGATAATGCTCTTTCCCTAAAACCCAACCACAATGTGTCATGTTCATGTTCAAAAATGGATTAAACGCATTTCCAGTCAAACACTCTAAATCAGGGTAAAAAGTTAAAGGAATGTTAGTCAGAGGTTTGGTACAGGAGGCTGAGTCAGTAAAGGACCAAAGGAAACATCATTTTGTATTTTTTTTTTCTTCAGCACATGTAAAGCCAGAGACATTACGTCAAAAAGTTAGGGCTAATTGGTTAATAATATGTACAGATCAACTTTTAAGACCAATGGATTTTTTTCCCCAGCCATTCTACACTCAGTTCTTTGGTCAACGTAAAAAAAAAAAATGAATGGATACAGCACAAAAAAAACAAAAAACCCTCTGTTCTGAACGTCAAGTGCTTTGTCGTCATGACAACAAGTTATTTTCATGACTGTTATTAAATCACGTTTGAGCAGCACACATGTTCGTGAGGACTGTGTGGAAAAATGTCAAACCTTTTCATTACAATGTGAATCACAGCCCTGAGGACGTACCAACTTCAATAATTTCACTCTATACGATCTGTGTTACTCAGTTAAAATATGACATGACGTTGTCTGAAATTTATGCAAACAATGAACGGATATGACAAACAAAATGTGTGCACACACTTGTTATTGTTTTTGCAAGAAACGACCCAAAAAGTGGTGGAAACAATTTGTCCTGCTGTAGCACTGGCATAATGCCGGTGAAAAAAAGAGGACACGTCTAAAACGCTGGTGGTGTACGTTTATTGTGCCATAAAGCTTGAGGAATGAGAGAATGAGCTGCTGCAGTGTGGCTTAGTGTCTGGCAAAAATAGCATTACTCTCTTTGGCAAACAATTTCCACAACTGCACAGAAATAATAAGAGAAATTTTTTTAAACACTGAGACAGAGAGAGACTGTAGGCGTCCCTCTGAGGAGCCATTTTACTGAATGAGCCTCCTTCACCCGAGTCACACTCTATCTCACACACACACACACACACACACACACACACTCTCACAGTGTACATAATGTGTGAAAGGAACCTCAATGGTCCTCAATGGTCATAAACGGAAGAAATTAGTAAGAAACAGTCAGGCCTCTTTTCCTGTAAGGGTGAGTGTTAGTGAGACTGTTAAATAATGAAAACTACGAGGGGCGCGTTGAAGTCAAACCGGGACTTTTGATTGTATAGAATAACAGAACAGTTATGAGAGTAAAAACTCCCTTTATTTCTCTATATAATCCCCTGCTATATTATTGCACTTATCCCAGTGTTTCACTAGTGCTTGGACACCATCAAGGTAGAAAGTTTTCTCAGTACGCCGGAGCCGTGATTGGACTGCCTGCTTTACATCCACAACGCTGGCCTTTAATGAACTCCTTTATTGGCACAAACATGTGGAAATTAAAATTAAAATTTAACTTTTTCTACAAATTATCCGTAGATTTTCAAGGATCAGGCGTTCCGCTCACTGAATGTTCACGGGTAAGACTGCAGTGGGCTCCGAGCCACCTCGACCAGGATCGTCATTCCCAGATGGGACACCCTCTTTAAAATGTTTGCACCATTTAAATGCTTTACTGATCTTAAGTACTGTGCTTGAAGTCTTCTGTAAACTCAGTGTTTTTACACCTTCATTCATGACAAATTTCATCACGAGTCCCGGTTTGACTTGAATGCCCTTCGTAATAACACACAATTAGGATAGGGAATAAAAAGTATGTAAAGAAAAGGATGTATGTTGTTGTAATAAACTCCCATAAAATGCATTTGTTAAAATGTTGCACAAAATAAAAAAATATATACTGTGCTCCAAATTGCACACGTTTCTAAACAAAAACTAAATGAATGCAAAATTAAAAAGAAAGCGGTTGTCCAATGGGGCAGATCATATCAGAGTACAGTTGCAAATGTCACACATTTTCTTACCCAATATTTGAACAATTTAATGATCAATAATCAATTAAGCATTAATGGTAAATAGATGCCCTTTTTTCCTTCTGTTTAAATTTTAAACATTTATAGTGGCACAATTCCAACCAATTAGTTATGTGGGACAAATTAATGTCCAGCAGACCTGGGACCAGCGTGGGCTGACAGACCATCAACTTGTGCATAGGAAAAAAGGTAAGCAGAAAACCTGTTTTATTAAATTTCTGCATTAATAGTTCATGGTCTGTTAGTGTGGATGTTTCCCAGCTGGAGGGGGTAATTCCTAAGGTATATTTAGCACAGTAATGTCAATGTTGCCAATAAATTAATTGCTACGTTTATTTTAATATAAAAAGCCTGGATGAAGTAACAAAGCATTGGGAGATCTCCAAAAGTTTTTTTGTGATTTTGTTGTATGTTCTCACACACACACACACACACACACACTCTCGCCTTTACAGCCCCCCTCCCACCCCCTCCTCCTCTCGGCTTCACACACACATACAGACACACACACTCTCTGCCTTACACAGAAACTCTGCTCTGTCGCGAAAGGTAAACTGCAGTTCATTTGTTTGTTTGACTTCACAGTAGTGATTCCGTTATTAAGCGGTCACGCGAGTGTGATTAGCTATGTTCCTTGCAAATTTTTCCGATAAAAAAGTCTCTCCGTTAATGTGTGTGTGTGTGTGTGCACGCACATTATACACACACACACACACACACACACACACAGCGCCTGCGTGTACAAACGGAAACACTTATCTCTCTTTTTTTTATTTATAAAAATTTATTTAAATTTTTTTTCAAGGTAAAGTGCAGGTTAATTTGTTTTATTTTTACTTTATATTTTGTATTAATTGTTGTTGTTGGTCTTTCGGCTGCTCCCGGCACGGGGTCGCCACAGCGGAATATCCAGTCCGCACCACAACTTGGCACAGGTTTTACGCCGGATGCCCTTCCTGACGCGAACCCATTTTTATCCGGGCTTGGGACCGGCACTGCATCCAGTGGCTGGGGTTTTGGGCACTGGCGGGGAATCGAACCCGGGCCTTCCGCATGGCAGGCGAAACACCTACCTAATTATTTTTATGTATTTATTTTTTTGGGCTGTAGAACGAATAAATTGAGTTATTTCATAAACATTATTTCTTATGGGAAAATTAAATTTGGTTTACGAGTGTTTTGGAATACGAGCCGCTTCCGGAACGAATCATGCTCGTAATCCGGGGTTCCACTGTATTCATTTATACTTATCTTTCTTAGGCTCACTTTGGGCATGATATACTTTTTATATATATACTGATGAAATACTTTTGTATTTACCTTTCAGTATTATCCTCTTGTGTATGCCCCGTGTCAGTAGTGTAGTATGTGTAGGGGGAAATATGTAAGAGGTAAGGGGTACATAATATATAATAGAAAATTTTCTTGTTTTTTACGCGATATTTTCTCTTTTATGCGACTTAAAAGTCGCAGAGGGGGAAATACATATGTAAGCAAATCCTACTTATTTCATCCAGATCTCCTGAGTCGTTCTTTGGTCCTTTTTGACTAGAGATACAGCATTTGTTTAATATTTTTAATTAAGGTAACATTAACAAGTGGAAGATAAAAAAAATCTTCCACTGTACCAAATAAATAAATGAATAAATAAATAAATATGTGATGAGTTTATAACAATGGGTTTTAGCTTTAAAAAAAAAATGTTATCACTAACATCCGTGTATCATTCAAGTTCACCTATACGGCTATAAATCACTGTCAGTTGACTGAAAATAGTGCGTAGTGCTAGTGAGGGAGCTACGAGACAGCTTCTTTATGTACTACCTGTTTTTTTTTTTTTTATCATGACCTATACACACACCTGCGTGTTCATGATTTAGAAAATGAAGCACATCGCATCACTACGCATGCATTACGGGGTAAACATATGACAAACAAAAGTTTGCTTTGCTACAGCCTCAGACGTGAAATCTGCTTCACCGGTGAACTCGGACAGCGAAGTAATGTTGTTAATGCAGCTATTGCTTTAAAGCATTTGCAGCACAGCACATACAAAAGCCTGTTGTGATGAGGCCATAGGTACTACATACATGGAACAGGTGAGGAAAAGGAACAGCGGGAGAAGAGCATGGGGTTTCAATGACAGTATTATTCACATGACTCTCGGTTATACAATATATTGACTCATGATGATTTCAGCTCTGCAGTGTTAGAGCACTGATCAGGATGAAGTGTTGGAAAGGAGAGAACCTTCCATCACACACATGCTGAAAAAAAACAGACTTTACATAGTAGGAGCGTTTACATGGACGCTGATAATCCAATAACTATTAGAATATCAGCCCAATCGGAATAAAACTTCGTCCACAACCGGAACATGAACCGGAATATGAATGAAGACAAGTTTCCAGGAAAGATTTTTGCCTCCATTCCTAATCGGTAAACTTAAAAGTTTAATTTTGGTCATTTTGGTTAAAGGCTTTGAGCATGGAACCGCACATCTCATCAGATCAGCATCCATGTAAGCTTTTAAAGGAAAATCTCTCCGATGATTTCAATCGGATTAAAGAAATATTGTCCATGTAAACGCTAAAAACAAACATTCCAGTGTTAACAGGCAGTTGCTGTGGGAGTGTTTTATCACTGTTATGCAAAACAGATATGTATAAAGACTAACTCTCTCTCTCTCTCTCTCTCTCACTCTCCTTCTCTCACACACACACACACATATACACACACACACACACACACACTAGCAGCTCCCTAGTGCCTACCCAGGGAAGCCGTTAGCCAGCAGTTCGCTGTCCGGAAGGTCCATGAAGATGGAAGGACACCTATGGAAAGAGGTCAGTTTACAGCCTGTGTGCACACACACGCACACAAACACATGTACACACACTCACAAAACATGGATAGCCACACAAACATAAGTGCGCAGACACACACACACACACACACACACCATGTATGCTCACTCAAACACAAGCACACTTTAAACATTTTTTTTTTAGTTTTGTTTTCAAATGTTTGTGTTTTATCCATGCAGTCCGAGCCTAATGACATCAGACTACCCGTCACTCCTGTGCTGTGTGTACCTGAAATTGCTTCTAAGCCATTTCTTTATCAGAGTATAAATACAACAACATGCCCTTGGCAGGTGCTTACAGTTTGGTCATGTTTGGCTCTGGTTTGTTTTGTCACATCCTATCATACACTTCCACTCACTGTCATGTAACGGATTACAACATCATCTGTCTTCTTCATATGTCCCGAGTTCCCCTCTGCTGAGAAAAGGAGGCGAAAGAAAAGCTTTCTGTTTTTATCTGAGAAATTTATAGCGAAAACCTCCTCTTTCTGTTTTGTTTCTCAGGACAGCACAAACAGGTGGATGGTGAATGGGAGATTCCAGACACAGATTTCTGACACACTCTCTCGCTCTCTACCACAGACACAAACACACACACACACACAGAAGGAGAGAGAAGAGTAACGGCCACTTACGGGGTGACGCAGATGAACTTGGTCTTCAGGTATGGCTGAGTGACTGAAAAGAAAAAAGTAAACATAAATATGTTATCTTTAGAAACCCTTACTTGTGCAGACACGGATGAACTAAGTAAGCTTGTCGTGCAAACACTGCGTCTGTGTTTTCTTCTTTTTTTTTGCACTTTCTGCATAAAACTGTTTTAGAAAGCAATCCTGTGTACATGCTGATTTTCCTGGCACTTTCTACAACAATGGTTTTATAACAATAAAACCTTTTCAATTAATATAAAATGAAAAAAAGTTAATTGTGTCACAATTCCTGAGCTTTATTTTTAACTTACTGTTTCCAGTTATTATTTAAATTGGATATTGTGTGCATATAAAATCAAGTCTTTCTCAATAAATAATTTCACTTCTCCATTTATTTTCTCCTGAGAGAGAAACAGACCGTGTGGTCAGGACCATTTTAGTTGTACTGTAAATTCCCTATTTTTTTTATTTTTTTCTTCAGACCTGTTCCTGGGAACATGAATCAACTTCGAGAAAATAGAAACGAATTTTATAAGCCAGGGAAAAAAGTTCAAATGTACTATAGGAGTGCGCCAAAACGACACTCGAAAAACACGCAGCAAAGCAACGATGAAAAAAATTAATCTAATCAAGAATGATTGAGTTACATTATTCATCAGAGAAAGAAATGGCCAATTAATAATTGTTCAGAGGACACGTAAAACAGTTACATGTGATGATAAATAAATCCATAATAATAATAACCCAACTCATTATCTAATTTGACTAAAGGGTGTGCAAACTTTTGCACTCAAAAATATATATAGTTGCGCAGGTGTCTTTTTGAACACCTTCTACTATAAAAAAAAAAAGCATCGACAGGGCAGAGTGTCTGTATGTGTGTGTGTGTATGTATGTGATGAAAAGACACCTATACCGCCACATCCGGATACGTCCTGGATGTCTGCATCAGGCTGGGCTTCTGGCCTGCAGTACTTCCCGAAAGCCTCCTCTTTGGGTATGTCGGGGAAAAGGTAGACGAGTGGAGACACCAGGATGTTTGTGGCGTCCATGATCTTGTATCCCATGATGATTTCGGCGAAGGACATGCTGTTCAGCTGCTGCTTGGTGTACGGCTCCACTGACTGGATTTGGGTCTTACCTAAAAGGAGAAAAAACAAACAAACGCGAACAGTTAAAGCATTCTGAAAGCGGGTGCTCGGAAAAATGGACGACTACTGAGCAGGCAAATCAGGGGCCGGGGTTTAAACCTGGGCTCAACACACAGACTCACCACTGATGTCCTTCTCCACCCAGGTGAATGTGATCCCACCTTCCTTGCTGCTCTCACTGAATCGCAGCAGAAATGTCCCAGGAGGCTTTGGGCTTAAGATGGCCCTCTCTCTTTCCTTACTGATGAAGCCCATGATATACCTGTTACACACACACACACACACACACACACACACACAAAATATATACATACAAGTGCTCACTAAAGAATCATAGGCAGACTGGTTGATTCAATTCATTTTTAATGATTTAGATTTGATTCAATACAACCAGCGTTTAATGTATTGATTGATTTGTCTGAAGCAACTGTACTGTATTTCTTACAGGTTTTTTAAGTGTTAAAACTATTTAAAGTGAAATGCAGTGTAACATGTGGAGGCACATGTTCTCCCTGTGCTTGGTGGGCTCCCCCCCGTATAAGCTCTGTATAAGGGTCAGGATAAGCGGTATAGAAGATGAAGATGTGTAGTAGGAGAAGAAGAAGAAAACGAGTAAAACAAGAGTATTTGTTAAGTACAAGCAGTTTGCTTTGGTATATTTCCAAGAAATTTGTCAATTTTAGACCATTCAATGTTTATTTGAATTTATTTGTCTGTAAATAACATTATAAAGTGCGAATCGAAAGTGAATCAAAAACTGACCCATCGATTCAAAAATAGCTTAAACCGAATAATCGATTTGCTCAAACACAGGAGCAAAGTGGAACAAAGTGTGCCTTTGCTTATTGTCGAGAGGAACGTGAGATTGCAGCAGAGAAAGTATTTATGTTTACTGAGTACAATGAGAGTACAGTGACGATGTAGAGCGAGACCAGTGGGAACGGTGAGAGTGCAGTACGAGTGTGCCGTCTGTGCACTCACCCCTCATTCCATAGAGCCAGAATGTACTTCTTCACCAGGTCAATGATATTATCCAACCAAACCCAGAATGAGAACCCTTTTCCTGCCATGTTCTCCTGCAAAACACACACACACACACACATAAGTCAAAGTTAAACTTGTCTTGGTTTAGTTTGCAATGGGTTATGACTCAAAAAGATCTGTCCAACACTAGCATACCTTGCAAAACTTGGCCCAAGTGATCTGGCAACCGGAGTAGTTCACACAAGGACCTAAGGGAAGAAGGAAAGATCAGTGTGTGCACTAGTTAGGATAAAATTAATCATTGTTTTTTTGCAGACACAAACAGCTTTTTCTGTGCCAGACTAGGGATGTCAAATTTATTTAACATTTTACTGGAACTTTAAGGAATTTAATAAAAAGTGAAAAAAAAAAAAAAGTACATGAGACATTGATATTAATTTAAACTAATGTTTTTCATTAAACAAAAGTCTTTTATTTGCTTGTAGGTTTGTAAATTTTAACAGCTTTGACTCTGAAACACAAACACACAAACACACACACATACCAAGCAGTTTCTCAGCCAGTGTGGTGAGCTGCTCAATTGTCAGGCCTCTCTTGGTTGTAGAGGAAAACTGCCAGCTTAGAACTTCAGCCACTTGATCCCATGTACCCACAGGAGGCTTTGTGAAGAAATTTACATTCTAAAAGGAAAAGAGAAAGAATTTTAGACAAAAAAAAAACTGATTAAATCATCCATTCAAGGAAAGCTAAATAATGAGAAGGCAATACTGTTTTTCAGTCACCTTGGGATGGTTGGTCAGCATGTTGTACCACAAAATAGACGCCCAGGCATTGGGCATCTGGCAGATGTTAGAAATGACTACAACAGGAAGAGAGTGTGTCTGTAGAGAAAACATAATGAAATAAAACTAAGGTTTCTCATTTTGTATACAAACAGCATAGACGTAGCTGCCTTGATTAAAAGTTGTGTACAATATGTGAGTATAAAAACAGGAGCACGAGCCCTGCGGGGCAAGGTACATAAATCTTATATGTTTAATAGTAACAAGCTTTCAGAGATTTGTGTCCTACGTTAATGTTCTCGGTTTACGTCATCACATCAAACACGTCTCATTTGACAGAACAAATCTGGTCCTTTTACAGAGCTTTAATAGGTGAAGAGCTAATTGTGGGCATCATAGCGACAGACATTAGCACAAGCTCATCAGCACTGAGCAAACGGCACCAGTCACCAGGAATCATGAAATGGAAAATACTGTAGTACAGTGACGATGTCCAGTGGGAACATTCAGAGTACAGTCAAGAGTGCGGGGTAAAACTTCTGCTGCCAAGTAACACAGAACTTGTATGTCTGACAGTAACAAGCTTTCAGAGCATTTGTGTCATATGTTAATATTCTTGATCTGGGTCATCACATTCATCACACATCACTCCTGTTACAGAGCTTTAATAAGTGAAGCGGCACCATAGCGACAACCATTAGCACAAGCTCATCAGCATTCAGCAAACTGCACCAGTCTCCAGGAGGCATGAAATGGATTTGATAACCAATCAGCTAAAAATCTGCTTTAATGCGTCAACATGATTTATCCTAAGTGCCTCCGACTGTATGCCCCAGCGGGACTGCTCTACGGATTTATGACGAGGGTCACGATTCAGACATCTGCCCTAATTTCTCATTTTAATGGCCTGCAGTTTAGATTAAAATTTTGTACGTGTGTTACCTCAAGGTCGATTTTAAGGCCCTGGTGATACACCTCTGTCTCGAAGGTGATGAGATGAAGTTCCTCAGTGACGATCAGAGAGGCCTGCAGTTCAGAGGAGAAATTCTCTCAGGTTAATCCCTTATACAGACTGGTAACTTATGATCTCAATAATACTTAGAGCAGTTTACTTACGTCACTGTTGGTCCGGCCACCGTTGCCACACCTCTGTTCTCGCAGAGTCTGAGGAACGATGAGGAGCAAGGATGAGCAGTGAGAAGTACATTTCACACAACATAATTACAGTCAACAAACCCAGGTCTATCAACAATCATCCAAACAGTCTTCAGTCAGACTATGCATCATAAAGATGCTTTAGGGGAGGAAAACAATGTAAGAATTTTACTTTAAATAACACTAGCTACTACAGCATGCTTGTGAAATCTCCCATGGTGCGTCTGAGGTGCTCACCAAGTGTTTGAACTCAGCTGACAGACTGCCATTGTTGGACTCTTCCATGTTCATCACCTTGGTGTTTGTGCCCAGGATGTTGAACTTGCGTGATCTGGATGAATAAAAAAAGAAAAACAGAAGCATTTAGGACTTAGCACAAACATAAATAAGTGATATAATCTCTACAGAATCTATTGTCTTGGCACTCTACCTAGTCTAGGATTTGTTAGCCTCCATTTCGATATCGATCATGTTCTATATATTCAAATCGATCATGTTGTTCTATAAATTCATATTGATATCGATCATGTTGTTCTATATATTCATATTGATATCAATCACGTTGTTCTATAAATTCATATTGATATCGATCATGTTGTTCTATAAATTCATATTGATATCGATCATGTTGTTCTATAAATTCATATTGATATCGATCATGTTCTATATATTCATATTGATATCGATCATGTTCTATATATTCATATTGATATCGATCATGTTGTTCTATATATTCATATTGATATCGATCATGTTGTTCTATATATTCATATCGATCATGTTGTTCTATAAATTCATATTGATATTGATCATGTTGTTCTATAAATTCATACAGATATCAATCATGTTCTATGAATTCATATCAATATAAATCATGTTGTTCTATGAATTCCTATAGATATCGATCATATTCTATAAAGCCATTTCGATATCGATCATGTTGTTCTATAAATAAATTTGCCATCAACTTGTGGGTTCACAAAAAGAGGGTTTTTTTTGTGTGTGTTGTACATTTTATTTGATTTGTTAAAGCAAACTGTCAGAAAATGCTACTGGTGTTAAAACTATAGGGATTATATTCTCATAACGTTAAAGTCAACATTTCAGAAAACCTATAAAAAAAAACCTGCATCATTGACTTGTGGGGTCTGACTTAGTATTGAAAAAAAAAATTTCTTGTGCAGTTATTGTACATTTGTAATGATTTATTAAATCAACATGTCAGAAGGTGATACTGGTGTAAAAACAACAGGGGTTCTATATGATACATTCTACCCTTGAAAAAACAGTTTAATATTTTTTTCAGTGCTACAGTACCACCATTTAAAACTATAGGTAGGAAATATTGAGAAAGTAATACAGACTGATATTACTTTCTGATACAAACTGATACATTTTTGTTATCAGTATGAAATACTGGCAAGGTAGGAAAAAATTATAGAACACTGTATGTCATGTCAGATGCTGAATTTTAACAGTTACCTAAGACTAGAAAGCTTACGACTATGTGCTTGATTTATATATTTATTCACTTTAGTGCTAAACACTGTCAAACCTCCAGCTGAAATGAATTCACTGTCAAATAAAACAAAAGCATAACACAAGTGACTCACCCTCGGATGGCTGCGACGTCTCCAGACTCCCTGGAGTTCAACAGAATTAACAGCACTTAATATATTATCAGGTAACAGTAACATCAAAATTTGATTTAGTCTCAGCTTGACTGAAAGCATGTACTCACTTGTCAATGCAAACTTTGATTTTCAGCTGGTAATTCAGTTCTGGGAATTTCACCAGTAACCTTAAAGAGAGGTACAGAAAAAAAATCATTCTAATGTGTGGTATGGTCATATGTGTGTGTGTGTATGTGGCTGTTTGGGAGTTAAAAGAAATCTTACCGAACTTTGTTGGTGAACTGAACTCCTGTCTTTATGACCAGAGGTCTGTCAGGGTGCATTGGCATACAGGGCTGTCTCTCGACCACAAACGCACTGCAATGACACAAACACAACACAAGGGGGCTCTCTAAAGCTGAAAAGCTGACGGATTTAACTCCATGTTGTACCACGTGTAATGATTTATCCCTGATTGACTTCCTGATTTTAAATATCTGTGTGTGTGTGTGTGTGTGTGTGGGGCACCTCTTCATGAGATTGCGGAAGAGATCTACGATCTTCTCCTCCAGGGCAGGACGGTGCTGAACTATGGGGTCTCCTTTATAGGAAACTTTCTGTTGAAGCTCCTCCAGTTTCTTTATTTGCTGCCTGATTTGTAGCTGAGACTCGGCCAGTGATGTGATCCTGAAAGAGAGTGATGTTGAAAGAGACGAAATGTGAAAAGGGTGAAAACACTACAACCACAAGAGACATTATACAATACCATCGACAGGCCTGTGCCAGGCCTGTGTTTGTGTGCGTGCGTGTGTGTGTGTGTGTGTGTGTGTGTGTGTGTGTATTGTAAGGCCGCCAGAACAAACTTCACTGTTTAAATACTACTATGCAATAAAGTTCCCGTAACAGATTATCATTTGAATCCTGTGATGTTCTTTTAGTTAATGTAACTAATCAAAACAAACTTTTCCCAAAACCCTTTGGCTAAACAATGATTGTGTAACCTGATGTGGCAAAAAGAAAGAGAGAGACAGACTTTTGCATAAAGGCAAGCTGAAGCAAGCAACCTTCCACGTCGATCTCATAACATTTAAGAAAATTTAAATTAATAATTGTGAGCAAGTACACTACCGTTCAAAAGTTTGGGGTCACTTGCAAATTTCTTTGTTTTGTTTAGTGATTTATTTTCTACATTCTACAA